>JAOVYW010034227.1:8935-28383 GCA_025775045.1 Hiodon tergisus
TTTTTTTTTTGTTGGCCACGGCCGGTGTCAGCGGTGAGGTCGGCGGTGCGGTCGGCCAAAGCGAGTGAGGTAAGGAGGGTGGGAAAGCAATTGTGAGAGCACAGCAATAAGAGAGCAACTCCCTGGAGATAACGCGCGGCTTGCTCTGTGCGCTAATGCTAATCACACAGCAGAGATAAGACAAAGCCGGGAAGGGCATTCACTCTGGATCCGGGAGGTAATAACTTTGGGGTTTTTGGTTTTGTCCCCTACCCCCAAGTGTTTTTAGAAGCCAGAGGAAAATAAAAAAATACGGTAGAGGGGAAGAATGTTGAAAGGATAAATAAATAAATAAATAAATAAATAAATGCCTCTGTGCTGTGTCAGACGGGCAAGGCGGGCAGATTAACTCCGTCTAATGTAGTGTGCGGGTAAGTAAGGCTTTCCATTATATGAACAGTCGACCTCATCTGGAAAAAAGTTAAGCGCTGGAGCCTGGAAATGTGCAAATGACATTTCTACTGGAAGAACGGAGGGGAAAACCCATTACAGCTTCGGGCCGCTTGGGGTCTCGGTCGGATCCACCTGCGGGCAGCCGCGCTTCCCGTCGAAACGATAACGAAAATAAAATAAACCGCAAAACTCGAGGTCCGCGCGTCCAATAACGGGCCCCTCCAGGCTACGGGGGGGTTGCGTCGTCCCCCACCTGCTGATCAGGGAGAGATGTGGTAAGTTTTATCTGGGTGGAAAGCAAGATCAGGGAGAGAGAAAAAAAAAAAGGTAATTTAACTTGTTTGTTTTCCTACAGGGAGGGGCAGAGTAAAATATTTCCCTTGAAGTGATCTCCAGTAATGCGCGTCTGTCTGTCTAATAACCCAGACCAGTGATCTCTCGCCTGCAGGATCCTCTCCCACATCCATATGATCCCGCAGGCTGTCCATAACACCAGCTCATGCCTGCTATCGCCGTCTCCGCAAGACGGGCGTAGAGAGGTGGAGTAACGAGCAGATCGCTCTGCTGAGAGGGCAACACATGGTCTGACAACCTTATGTCCTGGAGAAAGAAAACATTTAATTAAAAATCTAACTAAAAATGTAAAGAAAACCCAACAAAAAGGGATCCGTTTTTTTGGACCATTGAAACTGAGCAAGCTTGGGTAAAAAGGCAGATTTGTTCAGTAAATAATGAATGCAACGTAAAGCTGCCCATTGGAGCATTAGTCACCATTCAGGATAACATGGGGTACCTAGCGTATAGCGATTACGATTCAAACTAAACGGACTGCTCCAACACCATCACAAAATTGAGAACTTTTAAATAGATTTTTAAGGTATGAGGTAACGTAAGAAAAAGAAGACGTTTAGAAGCTCAGAGGAAACATGCTCTCCCACCCTACACTCAGTCAAGCACACACTGGAGCAGAGCAGACTACAAGACGAGCGACCACAGGTCCCCTGTCAAGACAACCCTGCGTGAGGTGTCCCATCTCTGCAGGACGTAAGGTTCCAGCACCGCGCACACGCAGGCTATAGAATCTTCTCTGCAGTGACATCAGTTCCTTGGTGCTCCTGAAGAGGTTTGAAGCGCCAGAAGGAAGAAGAATTTTAAATGAGATGTTAAACATTTATATTCCTTCCCACTTAAGGAAACAAACGGGGGGTGGGCAACTACACCTTTTGCCTCTCAAACTCACAGGAAGGAGTGTGGGAAAAGTCCTTCATTTTTAATAACACGTGCAGGGTTGGAATCTTGCCATCCGTTATATTACCGACTCCCCCCCCGTGCAGCTGAGAGTCACTTTAATACAGTGACCACCCACATCACCACTCACTGCTCCCAGATCAGCGAGAATTTCTTAATACAACAAACCATTACGGACGGGGTTCAGGCAACTCGGCGTTTCTGATAATCGAGTTGAACGGCAGCTGTAGAAGGAATCTCAGTTTGTAAGCGTCTCAGTTTTACATTGGGGGGAAAAAAAAGCAGGGAAGACGAGAAGAGGGTGGGAAAACAAAAAACGTTTAATTTCTACACTCATTCCCAGCTCCGGGCCAACATTTTTTCCCTGCAGTAACGTAATGGTTTGTCCCCATTCCCAGAGTTTCCGAAGGAGGGACATACCAAAACCACAGGGGCCGGGGCGAGAACAGCGAGGGCTCGCTGACGCAATAAAAATTCACGTCTCCCCCATTCGGTGTGTGCGTTGTAGGCAAGCACGCCTTGCAACAAACATGTGGCATTCATCGAACGATATCTGGGTGTCGTTTCCAACAACAAAAGTAAATCAGATCTGCAGCGATGCCCGGCCCTCTTAAAGGGACCCGCACCCGACGAATCGGCACGCAGGAGAGGACTAGGGAGAAATCCTTACACACAAAGATCCACGTTCCACGGGATACAGCGAGTTCTCATCTCCTTCTTTACGTTTCGTCATCTTTAAAAAGAAAAAGAGAAGCGCGCGGAGGGAGGACAGGCACTACACTGGCTTTCTAAACCTCAAAACAGAAATTTTGCCAAGTTTTTCTCCCCCGCTGAGAGATGCATGTGTCGCCGCACATGAACCACGGCAGGAAGGGGAGCTTGCAACCCCAGATTAGCAGTCTCTGCAGCCATGCAGTCGGAATAGTGCATAAATAGTGCACCAACGGCTGCAAAGTGCACCAAGTGGAAAGCAGATGGCTTCGTCAAAGACGTCAAAATACTCCACATTATTTAAAAAACGGAAACATTATCATGGAGCTTTGCATCAGTACCAACTGGTTAAATGCATATTACGCATATAGATAAACGACTAGTTAATGATATGTATTCAGCATTCAAAATGCGCACGTGTGCGTGATCACGCAAGCCATCAGACAAGTCGAAGACGGTAAATTACAACATGGGCCAGTCACCAGCCACGCCCCTCATTCCCGAGGTGATCGAGAGGGAGAGAAATAGGGAAGAAATGAGTGGCGGAACTTCCTCCTATGCCAAAACCACAGCGAGGCACTCCTCACCAACTCCCCCTGTAAGGACTTTTTAATACAGGGCTCCATTAGCAGCGCTCCAGGCCTTGAATTCATTACCCGCCTTCGGTCCTGCCAAGACCTGTGTCAGTACCATGCCTTAAATTGGGCCGTCACATATAACGCCCAGCCATCGGCCTGCTCCACGAGCCATCCTTCCAGGAAGAGACTTCAGGAGGAAATTGCTGTCGCCCAGAGCTCGTCAGGGAAGAAGGACTTCCTCCGTATCATCTCATAGCAGAGGGTCTGCGAGTGACAGCTGGGGCTGAAACCTGGCTCTGTTCTCAGCGCTTGCAGCCACTGGATATCCGATGTTGCTTTTTACGGACAGGTGGGGCTCCGGCATAATCCAAAACCAACAGCTGTGCCGGTCGTCATGCCACCAGCTGTCATCAGCAGCATCGCGGCAAATGGTCACCATAAACCAAAATTTCCCCAATCCCGCTGGCAAAAACCGCCACATTGCTATTTCTGAGCGCACCCAGGGGACGGCGGTTTTCCCGCTCCGACAGCTGTCGAGACACGCAGTGACCTGTTCAGCCGGGAGGCGGGGGAAGCGTAGAGCCTCTGGAGAGGCGCTCGGTGACCCTGACTAATGACTCCCAAAGCACAGCGACCCCGGAGGCTGCAGTGGTGTACCACCCTGGGGGAGCATTCAAACACACAGGGGAAGCCCTGTCTAGCGGCTCACCTCACAAGGACGCTGGGAGGCAAGAGAAACGCTACGCGTCAGACGTGTTGTCCAGGCGATGGGGGAAACCCTTCACGAGTAGCTGGCTTCGCCTTTCTCCCCCCTCAATTGACAAGTTACCCGGGTAACCCCAGGCGTAGGGCTATAGAACATACCGGAAAATGAGCCCGTCGGTTAATCGTATATGAAGGTGAAAGGCACCATTAAGATTAAACACTGGCTGAACAGATAGTGTTGTGCATCATTTCATTATGACACTAAAAAGTGATACAATGACTCACCATCCTAATGAAGGCAGGCTGACCTCTGGAAGCTACAAGGACTGTCACAAAATTTGAATACTTTCCCCTCCTCTGAAGAAAAGGGCAACAATAAATACGTTAATATCCTTGCAAACTTAAGGTGAAACTTTCAGGGCCCTAGCCGAAAATCCAGCACAACATCAAGTAACCTAGAAACTGATGCCCAAACTGGAAACACAGTAAAATATTAATCTCAGCCAAACAAAACAGAACGGAGAGGTGGGGGGGGAGGCGAGACCCGTGACATGTCTTGCTCCTACATGAATAATTCAATTTAGCCTTTTCAATGGTTTCAATACATGAAAGTTTAAAAGGCAGCTTCCTCTACACGAAGGAAAATAATGAAATAAGACAGACGGTAGACTCGCCGAAGAAGCTCGTAAGCCGCTTGCCGTCTCAAGCTGTCATTAAGATATGAAATATTCACTTGCTGTGTAATCCAGAGCGGAGGGTTAACCAAGCAGTGGCCGGTGGTCCAAGACCTGCATTATTCAAAGACCTCTACCAGCAGCTGTTTCCTCTGATCTCGCTTAATCTGAGCAAGGGCAACAGAGCGCGTGCGCCAGATTGAGAGAGAGAGAGAGACCAACAGAGACAAACTGAAATGGGGCTTCATCCTCAGGTTGAGCCTGCTATTGGCTGGTGTCCTGTAACGCAACTCGTTGTACGTTGTCTGCAGTTTCACATACGGCTCTCGACACTAGTGGACTAGTGTCATTTATCAGACTGTATCCGTTCCTTTTAAACGGTTGATATTTTCTTTATATTAATGCTGTTGACAGGAACACATTAAAAAGCATAAAAAGTTTGCAACAGCTTCCATTGTCCACAGTGTCACTGCTTGACTTCACCACACACTCACTTTAATCACCATATTGTTTTCGGTCATACTTTCGCACCCCACGCTTGTACAAGTGTAGCAAACGCTTTGGCTTTGCACCGGTGGCTATTTTTCTTGGTTCAAATTAGTTTAAAATGACACTATTTAAGAGTCTGTTTTTCCTTCAGAAGATTTGCCTGGCACCCAGAAGGGCATGTGCACAAATATTTGAATAATGGGCTATATTTGGGACATATTTGAAAACGTTGTCTTTCGACAAGTAAACAAGAGCCACTAAAACACGCGCCGTTTGATGTGCAAAAACGAGTGAGGGGAGCGGCGTTCGGCTTTCGCACGCGACTGCTAGGGAGCGGAGAACCGTGGCTCTCGCAAGGTTCGAGTTTGAGATGGCAGGTCTTCAGGAGACCGTCTTTCCCCGAAAGACGAGGAACGGGGGTGGGGGCTATTTTCAATTCAAAAGCAACCTCCTGGTAGCATGTGCATTTGAAGGCAGACAGTCACGACATTCTTTAACATCTCTGGTCTGACCGCAGCTCTGAGTAAAATGCTCCAGCAGAGCTGCGAGCTGCTTTCCAGGCTGACGTTTCAAAAGACAATGTAATAGCCAGGGACCACTTGAAATTAAATGAGTTTGGACGAGTTTTCCCTGCAAAATTTGACGCCAGGCCCCTTGCCCCTCTTCACCGCTGTCACGTGATCAATGAGAACGCAATGAATCATAACGCGAGTCGGCCTCCGACCGCCTCTCTCTACGATGAGCAGTTAGCATTTCATCATTCCTTTTCCAATTTCACCACTTCCTCCTTAAATCCCGCCCCACACGGCTGGGAACCCACGGCGGATCGTTTTGTTGGGGGGTAGGAACCGTTTATCAATTTACGCCGAGACCGAGTTTTTAAGAGGAGCCAACAATAAGCTGGCAGCCGTCCTCCAGGAAGGCCTGTGAGCCGGAGATTGGCCCGGCTTTCGGGAGAGACCCGACGGAGACGCACGCAACGCTCTGCTGAGCACGAGGGGTCCCGCACCGAGATTCCGCTCGCCCCCCAAACCTGCAGCCGCAGGGGATCTGGAACAAACAGGTTTACGGACGGGGGCCGCTCCTGTACGCCACCTCCTGCGCCTTCCCCTTCCTCAGCCCTCACACCCGGGCACAAGGGACTCAATCGCTGGCGCCTGTTCTTTATATCGCCGTGCACACCATGTGCAGCATACAACCACGAGTGACGCCCCCCCCCACAAGCACTCCGAACAGCGTTGGCTCACATGGGGGGGGGGGAGAGTATCTGGGCCGCACCTCGTCGGACACGGCCGGTAGTGGTAGAAAATTGCTTTTTTGGCATCAGCAAAAAGCAAGAATACTGCCGTTCACTACCCCAGCCCTCACTTCTACACGTCTGCCCCAATCACCCAGAACAAGCACTCCGCAAATCCTGCTCCACTTAATCTGGGTAGACTCACCCCTGGATGTGCCCGTTTAAATAGACGGGGAAAGGGGCCTTTTATCTGCTTGATGGACTCGGGACACTTCTGTAGACCAACCAGAAGATGGATAAAAACACAACACAAAAAAAGAAAAAGAAACAGCCCCTATAATTTATAATGATGAATGATCCTTGAACCACACCAGAGTGCGCGAGGTCTGTTTACAGGGGCCAAAGAACCAGAATTAATTTCATCTGCCCGTAATTCATTTGTGATCCAGCCAGGCACCCAGGCCAGTAGCAGTCCTGAAAATAAACACTATTTATTTTATCCTATACTAAGTGCTCGCATTCAAGTACAGGCTGAGGGGAAATTTGTACAGCACAGCAAATGTGATGCCCTGTATATTTTACTTAATTTCAAACTGCTTCGCGTTGAATGAAAGGCCGAACCAAAAATCTTCTGCGTAGCATATGGTCATCAAGAAGCCCTGAAAAGATGGTCGAGGGCGAGCGGGGCGGCCATCAGGACGAACAGAGCAAAGCCCTGGGGCCAGTGAGGGGCCAATGGCGCCCAACTGCAGAGCTACCATCTGTGGGATTATGTCCGAAATCCCCACCCCACCCCCCTTTAAAAGTGCAGCGATCCCCCCAGGCCTGTTGACGCCAGCTGTGTGGCCGCTTCGGTCTCAAGCAGGAAACTGACAGGGTGTGCGTTAGTCAGGCCTTTTCTTTTCTAATAAAAATCACAGTGCGACGTGGGGTTTAAAGACGCCGCTCTGCTGGGGAATCACGACAGATTAGCCACCTGAAGCAACCCCAGCAGAGAAGGCATCGTTACGGAGCCACCGACGCTCGACCAGGGACTGGGGCTCCTCACGCCGGAGGCTCCAGCCCTGGACTCAGGGGCAACGCCCACAGGGAGAAGTTGGGATGGAGGAAGGTACACCCTTTCCTGCCTGGACTGAAAACCCGGCGATGTGCAATTGAGCTGGATTGGGAGGTCGCCGGGAGCAGTCCGCGCCAGTTCCATCAGAATCCGCAATCAAGAGCCGTTTTGTTGCCATGGCATTCACTCATTTCAGAAAGTGGGTTTGGGAGGGGGGTCAGAAAATAAAAATAAAACAAAATCAAAAGGCTCCCCAACAAACAGAATAGCAAATATGAACTCCAGGCTTTTAGCATTTTCGCTGATTTGGTGAAACTACAGGATCCTCCGCCCGCACCAAAGGTATCGTTTTGAAAAACGCAGGTGTTCAAGTTGTACCTGGAAGTGCCAGCACTGGTGTGAGCATGGGCCTGTGATTTATAACCGCCAGACAAGGGACTGACAGGCAACGCCCTCGTCACACAGGGGATTGGTGCTCTCTGTGTGGCTGCGTGAGTGGGCGGGCATTTCAGAAACTCAGCAACCGCGTCTCTCCAGGCTTTTCCAAATAAACACACCATACAGAGAACTACATTGGGAATAAGGATGCATTCCGAACACCACCCTTTACACGTGACCGTCGTTGATGGAATTCTCTTATCTGCAAAAAGTGAGAAGCCCATCGTTCCCATTGGAAACGGGCCATCTGCGACATGTTCCCACCGCTCATACAACCTCCAGTTTCATGTGAAGAGGCAGCACCAGCGACCGCCCACCTTCTGAGGAACTCAAGTTTCTGATTAAAGCTCTCCTAATCCATCCTGAGGCACGCAACGCAAGCACAGTAATTCCCAACCGTCTCACTCGCACCCAAACTGACCCAAAAAACTGGAGCGCAGGAGATGAAATGATACACCGTCCCGAAAGACTAAACCTGCCAAAAAGCCATGGTGTTCCCCCTCCTCCCCCCCGGGGGGAGCCAGGATCCTAAGCCAGAGATAAGTGTGCCAGCGAGAACGGAACTTGTACATTATTGAGCTGCTTAGCAGACGCTCATATCCAGAGCCACTTACACGGCTTACAGTTTGACACTTATATTTATATAGCTGGATGCCCGTACACTAAGTAACTCTGCGAGAGTGCTTTTCTCAAGGGCACGACTCTTCTTAGGATTTGACCCGAACACCTTCCGGTTACGTGTGCGATATACGTGAAGCGATGAGCCAGGTGCTAGGTTTGGTCGCTGAGCCTCGAGCTCGAGACCCGTTTATAAAATACCCAATTAAAACGAGGCCAATAAACTGGGCCCAACTCCGGTACTGGAAACAGTCCTTCAAAATCGGCCGATTTGCTGGCACTGCAGTTTATTTCAAAATCACAAACTCGGAGCATATCAAGCAGTCAGTGTACACTGTTGCCTCCAAAGGTTAGTGTTCTGCCACAGCCCATTCCAGTGAACAACCGCTCACGCAAAAGAGCAGGGCTAAACCCTACATTCTTCCAGGACCTGGAATGGGTGCGAAACGCCGAGCAGAGACAACAAAAAACAGACAAAAAAAAAAAGTTAATGAAACTTCGGGTTTTTTTAAATTAGAGACAACACTCCGCACGCATGTTCCTTTCCTCGCCAATTCAAACTCCGATCACAGCATCCGCATTAAACTTGACCTTTGAAAAGTGTAAATTTATACAAAGTGTCTATTCCTCTTAGCGAGAGGACACCGACGTTAGACAAGCAGAATTCTTTATCCCCACTCCAGTGAGTCAGAGTCCGACTTCACAACACGTCAGCTGAACGGTTCCCAGAGACCACTGCGAGAGGCTTGTCATTTGTGAATCTGTCGGAGATGAAAGGAAAAAGAACATACTTCAGAAATGGCGCCGCTCTCTCTGAAGTCGCATCTCGGAACCGGCTTCCTTGGTCTGCCTTGTCTCTTTTGAGCTCGCCAACTTCTTCACTTCCCAAACTTCCTTGTCCTAGTCTGGTAGGAGGGGGGGAAAAAAAAACATTCTCCAACCAAGCTGACTGACCAAACCTGTGCTAGGCAGGCCGAAAAGATTAAAAAAAACATTTTTAAGACGCTCTCTCATGGGTGAGGCACTGCTGCCTGATGAACGAGAGAGAGAGAGAGAGAGAGCACACACGGACCTAGACAGAGAAAGATCCCTACCGATGGCAAAGCAGGTCATTTTTTAGGCCCTTAAGCCCTGCAAAACCTGGTAAGTATTTCACTGCTGTACACACAGCTACAGAGCCGGAAAACAGCGACTCCTCTGCACATGAAGTGGAATAGATTCCGCTCTAAAACAGACAGTTGTGGCCTTAATGAGACACCCAACAGGAGTTCCGTTTCTTTGGAACATCTCACGAAAAAGATTTTGGGGGGGGGACCACCAACCCAAACCGCTTAGGCTAATGTAACATCTTGTCAGCGTCTAAAAGCTCCTTACCCAAGCAGAAATGTTACAGGATAGACATGCCTGAGAAGTCCCCGAGAGGCAGAGACAGCAAAGGCACGCACTATGACGACAGGGCCATGTGTCAGCAACTTCTCCAGCGACAGAGGGCCGATCGCGCCCAGTCCCGCGGCACCGCCAGAGGTTACATCACCGGGAGACCGCCCCTGGAGTCGTGCCAAACTCCTGCGCTCTGTCACACGTTGCGTTGCACTGCCCTTTGAATTCCTCCTCCCCAACGACGCAAACCAGTGGAGTGGGCACTTACTGTCGCCACGGCAAACGAGGCCACGGGTCTCCTAGGAAACCGTTCACCTGTCTGAATAAGCGCCGCTTTTAAAATAAGCAACATTCAACACCTGCATTATCAGACATCTCCACAGCCAGGAACGGCCAGTCTGACATTTCAGGAAAGCGAAAACCTGTTAATAAAACCTTTGAAAAGAAAGTCATTTTGAGAAAGGCCATCCTCACCATAAGCCCCCCGTTGCCAGACAGTTTCCAGTTGAACAGTCGTAGAAAGCAATACAGCGCAGCAAACCCCGACGGGGTTACACCGACTGGGTCAATCGCTCAGATCCTTCCTTCTGTTCACGGTACACGGTGCCAGGGCACAGCGGTAATAACCAGCCTGATGCCACCACAGTCTGTTGCTTTTCACTATAAAACCATCCCATTTTGAAAAGGTTGTCCTGATACACAAAAGCAAATTATTGTTGAGATTGTGCGTACGTGAGGCCACACACACAAACACACACACACACACACAGCAGAGGGCAGAATCAAGTCGATAGTTATTAATCCTGCATCTTTTGTAATGCAAACGCACCATTGTATAACAAACCCCATGGAATCATGAGCAGGAAAGGAGAAAGGGACAAAAGTCCAACAACGAGCAGTCACTTAAAATTTCAAGAACCCTGCAGAAGAAACCCAAAATCAGGCACCTCAACTATTCCCTTTGAAGAGCCCCAGTAAGAATAAATACGCACAAATTTCACACGTGACAGAGGAGATTTCAGGGTAAATTTGTGATTACGGGTTCCAACCAACCGAAATGTTAACATAAAAAAAAGTCATTTAATTTTTTTAATATAAGTCTAAGTTTAAGCAGTGTATCCTCAGCTCAGGCAAGCTCGCCAACTTCTAGTTTTTAAAGATTAGGCAGAAGCACTGGAGAAGTGAGGAGCAGGAGAGAACCCTCCACTCCCACACCGTTGTGAGGAGATGCCTCAGACAGGGGAAAACCAGCCAAGACAGACCATGGCTGTATACCGCCAGTCCACAACCAGACACAATATCCACATACAGCAATTTACACGACACCTTGTCCCGATATATCCCCAGGCCGAATGACCCAACAATGAGGCCGGCTGGTCTGGTTTGTTTATTTGCAGCATTATTTTACAGAAACCTGGTTAAAAGTGGGAACGATTCAGACAACCAATCTGTATGCACGGCGTATCAGTAAATATTTGCGATAACAACTTAAAAGGAAATTGCATTACTCCAGCTAGAAAATGTGTGCGCTACGCCATGCATTAAGACCATAAACACTGGTCGGAAAGACGCACTGCTGAAAGCTAGCAGTCGCTGCCCTAATTCTGTTAAACCATCGTCTCCCGTCAGAGCATTAAACAGCTTTCCACCCATTAGCTTCCTCATGTCACAGACCCCTATATTCAGAAGGAGAGGAAAAATAAAACATTACATTGGCTAAGGGTTTAGAGGGACCACAACAGCACTCATTTTAAAAGAGAATCGTTCGCGTAGTTGGGGTCTGTAGAGATGTTTTCAGCGAGCAGCTAGTGAGTCATTTGATCCCATCATTTCTGGTAGCAATTTCCAACACGGAGGGGCCAGAGTAAGGTAATGAGTGCGCCCCAGGGGTACAGCCCTAAAGGGAACGGATTAACAGACAAGGTCTGGGAGAGGTACAGGGCCAGATTAAAGTCAGGACATGCGGCGAGGAACATTTATTCTTCCCCCAAAACAAGACGCATGCCTGCGACCGATTTATTTTTAACCCTTCTGTAGACCACACTGCAGAGAAGTATCGCTCCACCCGACCCGCTCGATTTAAGCAAGAGTGAGGCGCAGGGCTTGTCATCAGACGGCCTCGCTGCCGGGAAAAGCGCACGGAAGAAAGATATTCATTACGGATAACAGAGCTTCCGAGGACGGCGGCTCGGAAATTATACTCCGCGTCGACGGCTCGTCTGCCAAGCAGCCTGGAACGTCCTGCTCGGATCCCCCTTCCCTCGACAGGGCGCTTCGCAGGCACGGACGAGTGCTCGAAAAAGCTATAGGCTTTAACCGCCAGCGCGCTAATCAAAGTGGAGAGCTCCGACAGGCAACCTTCAGTCTCGACTCACTATAGGAGTCAGGGGCAACAGAGGCAGAAAAAAAAAAAAAAAAAAAAAGGTTACTTGTCGATGTCAATTATTCAAAACGTTTTTGTATGGGGGGGGATTAAAAAGGATCACAGTAATGAGGGTGGGCGTACGTACTGAACACGCACGCTCCCACACGGCCCCAGAAAGGAGTCAAAGTCTTGCCCTCGCACTCCCAGACCGGCGTGCCGTCTCTGAGCCTAGATCACAAGCCACTTCTCCCTCTCCTGCGCGGCTGTGAGATGGGGGCCAGGAAAACAGCTGGGAGCCTCTGGAGCAGAGACATCGCTGGGTAGCCTGCCCTAACTCATCGACCCATTAGCTTTCACTCAACCTGGCCAACTGTTAAATTGGAGTCAACGGCTAGAATGGAAAGTGTCTCACCTGACGTTTCCAGATGTAAATGAGATGGTAATTGAGCGGTAGCTCAAAAACAACCCACCGAGATGGGAGTTTCACACCCCTGATTAAAAGCTCCTAAGAATAGCTATCAAGCCACTGACACAGAGCGGGAAAATGGAGAAACTGCAGAAATAAATAATAATTAACAGCCCTAATGAGAGCATGTTAACCCATAAGTAAGTAATTGGACAGCTAATTAACAACACATGAATCAGAAACTCATCTCACATTTCACCCGAGGACGAAACTCAAAGCGCTTCCACCGTAGAACAGGAGGAGAGATCCTGAGAGAGTGGATCTTAGCCACGCCACGTCATTCGGAGGAGCCTCGGGGCGGGACGCCGGGCCGATAACGCGCCCGTCCCACGGCACAAAACGCCGGAGTGCAGACGTAGCACACCCGGCACTCTGTAGGGCCGACATCAGGAGGGACTTTCTCCACACGCCCGTCGCTCTAGCATCATCCTGGGACCTTCACAGATCTCCAGCCAGTTAAATATTAGACAGGAAAGAATTAAGAAATATCTATATATTTTTAATCCATTTTCCTCAGCAGAGCTGAATTCAACAGACACAAACATGCCAAAGAACACCCACACACAGTGGCCCTACCGCGCCGCGCCGACCCCTGAACGAAGTAATGTTCAGGTCATGGGGGGAGGGAGGGAGATAGAGAGAGAGAGAGAAGGAACCCATCGCTCATATTCAAATAGCCCGACCTCTCATTAGCATATAACTGACTGCCCTGCATCTCGCCAGTGGTGCCGGCGGAACAGACACCGATTGTCTGCAGCTGACCCAACGTATCCCAGCAGGCACTGCATGATGAATGGGAGCTTCTGTGACCTCCCCAAACCCGGCCCTGGGCCTACTGCTACTGGGTGAGATTAGTTTACATTCTGTCCGCATGTAACGCACAATATGTACATAAAGCCCGAAGCAGCCTAGCGTGTGAAGGCAATAACTTTCTTTTTTTAAACCAGAGGGATCTGTGCAATAAGCCTCACATAATAAATTCATCCCCAAAATGCCTGAACACGGCACAAAGTGGATGAGAGGCAAACTTATGTCATGGGGGGAGTGTCGGTACTAGTGAGCGTCACCTCTGGAGGAAGCTCTGCCTGGATGAGTATGTCAGAGCCCTGGAGCACTGGCAATAATACTGGGAAAACGGCCTTTCCCTCCGTTCCACAACTCCTGCTTCCTCCTTCAACGCAGATGGGGGGGGAGGAATTACATTCTCTGCTTTGTGTGAAGCCATATTGCAAGTGCCAGGGGGTATGGGAATGAAACCGGCAATCAAATAAAACATGGAGACTTTTTTTTATTTTTTTCCTCCCCCTTCCTAAAATTGGTTTTCAGAGCCTGCAGATTGGATGAGGACCTCACCGGGGTTAGCTGCAGCGGGAGTCCCCACGTACCGACGGCTAGGGGCGTCGCCGTTGCCGCACTCAGAGGCCATTCCATCGGTTTGGCCCACAAAGCGACGGGGAACGCGCGTCTTCAGAGAAACGGCGCTGAAAATGGAATTACCGGGAATTACCCACAACGGCTAGAAAATAAAAGATCAGGACAAAATTACGTGTTGGCGGCGCCGAACCCAAAACGCCCACATTCTGGAAACGAAACCAAGATGAAGAGGGGAGGAGGCGGATTTCAAAAAAGCCTAACAAGCTTGAAATTCCGTTGTAATGCGTTTGGCCTGCACTTCAGCCCAGATGGGCAGGAGAGAGGTGAAAGGTCGTAACTCAATGAGAGGGCAGGACCCCATGACATCATCAAGCCTGCGACCCCAAGGCACGGGCGTGGAGGGACCCCTTTTCCCAAGCGCCACGGGTCCCTTCTCTCGTTCCGAAAAAAATAACCAAAAAAGGAAAGGAGTGATCCCGCCGCCACCCTTGACATTAAAGCCAAATTGTCAGCAGAAATCAATGCGCACGTTGTCAAGAGCCGAGGAGCGATTTGCACTCAGACGCTCAACATGAAACAGAGGGAAACGCTCAAAGCAACACAGCAGACACTGTCAAACACACCATTTAGAATTTCAGTCACCTTAATTATTCAGATGAAATGCATGGGTTTGACACCTGTCAGTGTTACATGCTCAGCAGCTCACAGGAGAGGGAAAATAAATGTAAAAAAACAACATTAAGAAATTAAAGCGCACGTTCATTCCTACAGTGCTTCCTGGTTCACTGCCTCGTTTTCAAATTCTTAAAACTATGCAGCAAGATAAAATTGAATAGCCTCGATTTCCTCCTCCCTTATTATTGAAGAAAAACTGAATGTATGAAAAGGGACAGGCACTTTAAACGCTGTGTTAAGCGTATAAAAGCCGGCTCTCCTGTCACCCGGCAGAAGCAGCGATTCCCGTAACCAACAGCAGGTGGATATTTATTCCACTCAGCTGGCAGGCGGCTGGAGTCGAGCAGCATCTCAGAGCTTTCGTGGATGGCCATTTTCAATTTCACTTCACTGCAAGGACTAGGCCGCATGCTAATCTCCATGCGCCGCCGTAGCGTACGCTGGGAAAATAGGGCCGCAAAACAGCCTCACCCACAGAACGGCTTTCAAATTTCCGTTTCCCCCGACTCTAACCGAGGCGCTTTAATGTCCTTAGTTGAGCGTACAGTCGGGAATGGGATTGGTGGGCGGAGGACCGAGGTGCTGTAATGTCCTTAGTTGAGCGTACAGTCGGGAATGGGATTGGTGGGCGGAGGACCGAGGTGCTGTAATGTCCTTAGTTGAGCGTACAGTCGGGAATGGGATTGGTGGGTGGAGGACCGAGGTGCTGTAATGTTCTAAGGGGAGCGTACAGTCGGGAATGGGATTGGTGGGCGAGGGACTGGCTCATTAAGCAGTGAAAACAAACCCAGCCCCAGGATGCAGTGGGTAGCCCGTCCTTCCACCCGGGTCCCGTTACCCATTAACTGGGTTCCCCTTCTCACCAAGGCCTTGCTCCTGGGGCCAGCTCCAGAGCAGGGTAGATCTGCGCCCTCAGGTAAGCACACCTGTTCAGCAGAGCCGTTTCGTCACCGGAGAGGAAGAAAAACAAACAAAACGATAACAAAAGAAAATTCATGTCATGCGTCGGAGCGTGTCAATCTGCGTGCAAAGTCAACGTCTTTGGTGGGAAGGTTTTTACGCGCCGCGGATGTTTGTTTGTCGAGCGCCGCGTGCGATCACGGACAGAAGCTAAAGCAAATACAGGCGGCGAGGAAGAGAGACACGCAATGGTGCCCTGACCTGGGGTTCGCATCGGCCTGGTCCACACGGGCATGGGCACGCAGGCACACGCCTCCCCCATACCCCCCCACACAGGTGAACACACGCCTTTCACTTTAATGAGGAGTCTAAGGAAATAAATAAAAATCATAAGGAATGTGTACGCCTTCAGGACTGTGAAGGAGAATCCGCAATTGATCAAAGAACCAAGTCTGAAAACCATAGAGACAAGGCGGGGGAAAACAGAAGCACGAAAACAAAATAAAAAGGAAAGCTAACAAAAATAAGAACGTATTAAACTTAAGACCAAGAAGCAAAGCACCAACTAATGGAGCTAAATATAGACAAATAAATAGAAACCCTATGGAAGCGACAGCGATCGGGCCCATTCTGACCCATTCTTATAGGACCGGAGCCGGTGAACTGGCCAGACCCCGCGAGCGAAAGCCGGGCTGCCACACCACGTCACAGCACTCGGAGGACCAGGCCTCCCCAGAAGCGGAGGAGCAGGAGATGGGCGGAGGGCAATCCAGCACCCCTTCGCCATCACAGGCCAAAAAAGCCCAGTACTGCCCAGGACACACGGCTCGATGGTCCACCAGCCAGCCAATCCCCTTTGGCTGGACGAGCGAGCACCGCGCCAACAGCACAAGCATGGGGGAGACCTCAGCACAGTCAGACCAGTTGTTCTCCAAACGGCGCCCATCTGTTGGGAGGCACACGGACATTCTTCAGCCCACTCCACTGAGCCGAGGCTGAGGAAACTAATCACCACTGAGCTCTCCTAATGAAATAACGGTGAGCGCTGGAACTGTCCTACTGAAAAGAGAAAGAAACACTAACACTTAGGCGGTGGATGGTTGAGAGTCAAGTGAAATAGTTTTTCCACCAGAAAAAAAGAAGAAAAAAACTAAAAAGACCTGTACTAAATAGTTTACTTACGCCTTTGGGGGGGGGGGGGGCGTCTTTGGAAATTCATGGTCCCTATCTAATGATCAGAACACCAAATTGATATCCATTGTTGTGATGAAATGTATCAGTTTCCACCGCCGCCCACAAACCCTGCCTTCCCATGTGTCTTTGGGCCAGAGAGGCATTCCCCACCATGCCCACCCTGATTCCGTCTGCCGGGTAAGGAGCCGAGAGCCAGCCTGCCCTGGTTTAACGGTCCCGGTGATTAGATTACAGAAAAGGAGTAGGTACCAGACAACTGAGTAAACAGGGAGCGAAATCCCACCTGCTCACATCCAGTCACACACACACACACACACACACCCCCTCCACACACACACACACACACACACCCACACCCACACCCACTGCAGAGGCTCCTGGGCTAACTATTACACCTCCTGAACCGGATTAGCCTCTCTAAACCCACCGTAGCGCCCCTAGAGGCACCACCCATCCTACTTACAACAGAGAAGCTAACTTGGCTTGCCTCTCTCCTCTATCCCTCCAACCCCCCAAAAAGCCCTGGTTTCCCCCCCAGCCTCAGGCACAAGATGAGACACAGCGCAGAGAGCCGCCAACAACCAGCTGGCCCCATAACTCAGCCGAAACCCCACCCGAAGCAAACCATTCACCCCCTCCCAGAGATAGACACCATCCACGACCAGTAAGAGAACAAATAAATGTAAAAAAAGTCAGGAGGGGCACGCCGCCATTCGGCCGCTCTCAGGGCCGGCGCAGAGACGGAGCGACAGTCCCAGGAGGAACGGAGCGCGGGACTCACCAGACCTTGGCAGTACCCACGCATACCCCACAAGACAAATCGTATTGCAGTCCCTGAATTTGGCATGCCTTTCCTACAGATTAATTACACCACCCTCCATGTGTAACGGCCGAGGAGAGAGGCCGAGGAGGGTGGGCGGGGGGGGGCGTGCAGAAGTGACGGGCGATTAAACCGAGCGACAGAGCGGTCGGAGAGGAAGCCAGAATGCCGTTTCCAATCCCACAACATGCTCCGACGAACACCACATGGGTGACAGGAAGCACAAAAACTCCACCATGCTCAAGCTTTCCACACCCTCGTAAACAACTCAGAGGAAAAGATAAACGAAACTTCCGAAAATGTCCAGCAGCAGAGAGAGAGAGAGAGCACAATCCGGTTCTCCTGGACAGCGACGTCAGCCGCGATGTTCCAGCGATACCGCGGCCCGAGTGAAAACACAGGCAAAGTCACGACAGCAGAGACAACTTTTGGGTTAAGGTCACCCATTGATCTCCGCCTTTAGACCTAATGGATATTGAATGAGTGCCGCATGATCTCAATAAACCCTTCTACTGACATGGGTTTAATAAGCATTTCAAAAGAAACTATTTTTCAACTACATTAGTAATTTGCCGCGTAGACAATCACATGATCAAAAACAGCTGTTCTGGGTTTTTCTTTGGGTACATTTTTTACAGACAATGCTAGAAGCAAACCACGCTAGTCTAAACTCTTCTACGATAGTGTGTTGGCAGTACAAAACTACAGGCTGTGATCTTAATACGCAAGAGCAAATAAAATATCCACACAAAACCACCAGACAAACGGTGGAAACCGCACACAGACCCACACTCGGCACTCTAAAGTGGCCTTCACGGCAGTTAGACATGCCTCACCAGTATCACCGCAACAGGACCGTCCCGGTAACGAACACCGCACCAGACCCTTTCCTCTAACCCTCGCCCTGTGAAGGACAGCACTGTGCCGTGAGCCGGACATGCCCGAGTAGACCAGAACCAAATTAAAGCGTCTTTAAAATGAGGCTCGTTGAAAGGACAGATCTTAGAATCCCACTTTAGGAACGGGTGGGGGGGGGGGCGAGAAGTTCCATCACTACCTCCAAAAATCCTAATTAGATCAATATGTCAAAAGGGGCCGTTGTGCAGAGACCAGAGCTACAGTAACAGCTTCATTACCGGCAACAAAGAGAGTGGAACGCGGACCCAAGGTCCTCTGAAAGCAGCCCAACCCCATTTAACCATCTGCACTCCATTAGCGGTGTGCGGACCGCCGCCCGTCTGTCTGTCAGATGACCTTCGCGTCGCAAATCATTTGCCCCCCGTAGGAGTAAACCGCAGGGCTGCAACGTAGCTCCAACGCTGGCTACGCGGTCGTGACGTGCCTTCGCCCAACAATGGCAATCCCTTGCCAGCCAGATGCACAAATGGCACTTTTCATTACAGACAACCAATTAATTAATGTCAGAGTTTTATGTCAAGCCATCAGAGTGCCTTTACAGAGTGTGCATATATCAAACGAGCAACCGAGGGGGGAGGGGGTAAGGGTGTAAGGTTTCCTGTGCCATGAAAACACATAGCTGAAAAAAACGACATGGCCCTAAAACGCGGTCAGGCCTGTACTACCAACCATCAAGAAGTCCGGAAACACAGTGATTTTGCCAGCATTGAAGAGTAAAAACTGAGCCATTTCTTTCGCCGATGAAAGCCAAGACATTTAGTGAAGGGGAAAGGGGCAGAGGCCATTGGCTTAGGGGGCGCTTTGCTGGAAAGGATGGTTATGACGCGGCAAAGACAACGGGTTTATCTTACAGGCCGATAACGAGAAGACGGGGCCATCCCGGCAAATTCATTCCAACTCTGCAGCACCTTCAGGAAAGCGCGTGCAGTTACCTCAAAAATCTCAATTGAGACTTCAAAATTAACGACTTGCGACCTGTAATCAAGCAACGGCAACAGAGGGAATGGTGTCGTGAAAGCGTTTGTGAAAATGGTTAATTCCCAGTGCAGTCGGAACCTAAATGGGTTCATTAATACTGGCCGGCCATCGCTCCGATCCGCAGTTAATGGGGAAGCCGTGCCTGAGGGCTGGTTGGAGATGTCTGGGCGAAGTCTATTAACACCCAGCAG
>JAOVYW010034238.1:10000-24219 GCA_025775045.1 Hiodon tergisus
AAGTCACTTCTCGATTACAGGAAACTTATGCTTTACCTTGGTTAAGTCACTTCTCAATTACAGGAAACTTATGCTTTAGCTTGGTTAAGTCACTTGCATTTGAGTGTAGCTGTCTTGAAACTAATTCCAGTCCCAGGAAGCGGTCCAGCAACACCGTTTCCCCTTTATGTAGAAATGAGCTGCCCTAGTTAATATTGTATAAAATGTTTACCAACGTAAATGTTAATCATAATCTGTACTTTGTGAATGTCTTATGTGTAATATCAGTTTGTGATAAAGCAGAAAGACATTGCAGAAATGTAACAAGAAGACACACAGGATTCACAAGCGCTCGATAGATTCTGAGTGCATTATAAGGTATCACCTTACCAAGCCTAAAAATAATTACATTTTATTTTCTTAATAGTTTGAGGACCATGGTTAATATCTGCTAAAATAATGAGCATACACACAAAAAAAACTATTAGTTTGTGATATCACTTGTGTGATATCACAGTGTGGTTTCATGCACGTTTGCCTTAGCAAGGGAGGCTTTTTGCCAGTAACGTGGGGATTAATTACTCACTGAGAAGTGCTATCTGTTCCACGGATGGCCCATATTTAGCATAGTGATGGGTTGGCTATGTTTAACCAGGCAGTGGCAATGCTGTAATAGCAGAGAGTGCTAATCTTTGGGAATTTGTGAAATGAACGCTGCAGGGCAGGGTAGACTGCCATGGGCGGGGGGGCTGGACGGAAATGGGCTTTTGTGGCGCTCCGGGAAGACACAGAATTGTAAAGACACTTTCTTTTGAGTGTGGTGCTGGCGTTTCCTGTGTACTGGTTTTTTCAAACAGCCAAAGAACTTGACTTATCACAGACCCTGACGAATCCGTGCCGTGGTCAGGAATAGATTTTTTAAAAAGAAGCCTTTCTGAAAACGTGTTTGAAATTATATGAGATAAAAATGATATCATACCTTCATTAAAGTGGTTCCTGTCACTCAGGCCTGTCAGGCCTCTCTGGTAGTCCATTAGCGACACTAAAACTATTTAGCTCACTTAGAAAAGGCTTCACAAGGAAGGCTTTTTATGGCCTTAAGAGCCCTGGTACAGAAAATTTTTGGCTTCATGGACCTCTCACATATGGACAGTGTGAATATGAAATCTTAAAAAGATTATCAACAGCTAATTTTGACTAACAACCCGTTAGCTTCCGACTTTTCATTTGGTTTGTTAATTCTATACATAAATGAACAAGTTTGACATTCAGCTGAAGTTGGCGCTAAATCCGGCTTGTTTGGGGTGCCTGGATAAACATTTGGTGGCTGTTTGTTCTGACGCTGCGAGAGTCCAATTAGATATTTTCCTACTTATCTACCAAAAACATCTGGTTGGATGATTGAAAATCCCTGCATTACAAAGGGGGCAGCCTGACCAGTGTAATCCTTCCTTCCTGCCTCTCCACTTCTCTGACGTTAATGGGCCGTACATTCAGGGCCAGGATTTAAATTTACCTGAGGGTACTGTAGTCTGCAGGATTGTCAGCACGGCTAGGCATGTGAGGGTGGATTTTCTGTTTGGAATGTAGCCCCTGGATAGGGGCAGCTGGAGCAGTTAGCGTTTGAAACAATTTGCTCGTTTCAGATTTTAGGGACACAGGGCGAAGAGCATTCCACCGAATACTCGTATCTTACCATCGCTTTGGCCAAATCCTGTGACTTGTCGTCAGTCACCCTTAAAGGTCAGTCAAACTAAAGCTGGACTTAACAATGATGAAACGGGATGCTTTCTCAGGCTGCACGGGTCTTGTGAAGAGGCCAAAGATTAATGTAAACTTGGAGAAAAATAAGTGTTTCTACCCCATAGATTTCTAGTTCCTTGTTAGATGTCACAAAAAAGCAAAAGAGACGAGAGCCAAATTTCACCTGACAGCCTTTCACCGAACTTGTCTGAAAACAAAGCTCTTGCTGCAGAGTAAACTACTCTTTAGCTTCACATCCTTCCCAAAGGACAGGGCTTCCATTATCATCACAGACAATGCAAGGTAACTGATTTATGATTTTAAGTATTTACGACCTGTCACACTACACTACACATCCCAGCATTCTTGGGGTTTTTTCCCCCTGTGTCATTAACTAAAGAGGATAAGGCTGCCATTTTGTTGTCTTGTGTAAAGGCCATTCTCCTACCTGAAAATTTGAACCTTTCAATTAAGAGGTTTTTTTATGACCTGAAACGATTCGTGCAGTTTTCTGGAGATAATGCGTACTGCGATTGAACGGAGAGACGAGTGCTTCATCCTGTGAAGCAGAGGATATTGGGTTAAATTCACTTCAGATGAAACATTTGCGGTTATGACATCTTCATGAGACGTCCTCTACAGTAGAATGATTGCAAGGGAGAAAATATTTAAATCATTATTTTTTTATATGCATGGTCATATTCAGGAAGAGTGTGAAATCATTTGAAGGAATTCAATTTTTAAGTTGTTGCCACTTAAAATGTAAATGATCTTAACTCCTCTGGTTTTAAATTGCTTCTTGCACAATAGTGCTAAAAACTCGCTGTGGGGGCTGACATGGCAAAAAAAAAGGCATAATCTTTTTAAACCCAAGTCAAATTGGTGTGTGTCAAGAGACGCCAAGCAAAGTCGTATAATCCAGGTTCTTTAGCAATAGATACTCGATGACTTGTGCAATAAAGCTAACCGCATGCATCTGTTTTTTTAGTTTTTTTTAAATGTGTTGCATGTTTATTAACACGTGTCTCTTGTTTATTTATAATGAACACGAAGGTTTAACGAGGTTTGAAAGGTTGGTCGCGTTCAAGAGAACCATGTTGCAGTGACATTTTTTAGCTTTTTGAAGATCATATGAAAACTTCAAAGCCACTGCTGCAGATTGTGTCAGCTGCTATTCTCGACAAGTTTGAGGAGAAATGTGAAACACCCACAATGCATGGCTTCTGCTTGCATTTTATAGGGCTGATCTGAGCAGCATGGCAGAAGAAAAATCTGTTTAATCAATAGTTATGGAGACACTACACTAGATGTATTTGTGCTCGCATGTGAAGGCTGTAGCTTCTAAAATGTCTGTATAAGGGAACGCAACGCCTTTATGGTGTCAGCCCCCCCGCAAAAAAACTATTTTAGCACACACTCGCAAACACAGCGCACAGTTAATTGCATACTACCAAAAAAGCGTAATTTCCGTAATATCCTAATATTCTTCCTTTGCTGTCCCTTTATGGAATATGCCGGAATGTATTTGTGCAACTCACAATATTATCCAGTGACTTCTCTTGTTTTATTAATGCTTGCTTATTTAGCTCATGCAATGTAAATAGGGCACTAAATATCTGCTATACTGCAAGAGTGAGCATGCCATGATCATTTTGAGTGTGGATGTTTAGCTGTTGATAAAGTAACGGAGTAAAATATCAAACATGCTGAAATATGACAGATAATGTTTTTTCCAGATCACTTAAATTTCCTGAAAAAAACAGGCTAGATCCACAATCTCTACGTGTTATAGACAGTTTGTGAAATAAATCACAATATGCCATCTTTTTGCTCTATTTAATTTACGATAGCTAGATTACAACTTATTTTATGTTTCAGTTTTTGATGGAAAAATGTTTTGAAATGAAAGTGCGTAGCTTTCTTTACTTTCCACCAGTTCTGACAAGACAAGTCCATAAAACCCCGTTTTGTTTCTCAAAACTTGTTATACGGACAGTCCTCTTTAAAAATTACAAATCACCAAAAGAAATTTGCTACATTAAAAAACATACCACACAGTGAGCCAATCGATTCACAGTATTTGCACGTAATGTAAAAATTAGGTTTGAATGCCGAGGACCGTTTGGAACGTTGGCACAGAACAAAGGTATCTATGCAAACATGCTTCCCGCGCAGCACGTTTCAACATGTCTCCAGTTCGTCACATGACGTTGAATCCTTTGTCGTTTGCTGCTGCGCTCTCTTCAGTGCTGCTTGCAGCTATATATTGTTTTTATTTGTTTTTCCCATCCCATGGTACTTGATTCCTGTCTCTATAAATGCTTTTCTCTAAAATACTTTAGAGTGTATTTAATATAGTTTATTTTACAGACCAGGTCGAAAACATCACAATTAAAATCAAGCATAAACCATAATATACAGTGGCAGTCAGAAGATTTTTTAAAATTGTTTTCCAAAACTAAGGGGAAGACCTTTAAAAATTCATCTTTCCAAAAAGCAGTGGAAAACTGGTCTTTGGGTGCAGGGCCCTGCAGAAGAACATTAGTGCATGTTAGTCCAGCTCAGTGGCACAGGCAGTGTGTAAATCTTTCATTGATTGGGATAACTGAAGTGCTGTTTTTAACACTCTTATTAAAGCTGAGGCAAAGAGCACCGGGCGAGCTAGTTGCCCTACCGGCCAGAAACAAAATTGATCTTAGCTGCTCTCACTCTCGGAGCGCTTTTATAGAGGCAACCGATTCTTTGTTCAAATAAAATGTATCTGCTTTGACGTAAAAAGGCAAACAAATGAAGGAACGCGTATGCACGGTTGACAGTGAATGGTATATATGGGTGAGAAACCTACTAAAAGACAAACGGTGTCCCGCCAAGATATCGTGGGCACGGTCCCATGGGCGGTTGAGGCAAACGGTGCCGTGACCAAAAACATCGTAATTGTATTACAATTGTAATGTCATTGTAATAGGTAAGTAATACGAGCACGGAAGCTCACCTGTTCCGTGCACAAACGGCATAGCTAAAAAATTACTTACAATACAATACAATTACTTACAGAACGTGTCATGCACCATCTTACTAGATAGCTACTGTACTCCATTGCCTCCTCTGAAACGAAAGGGCTGACGTCACCTCATTTGGAATATGAAATACAATTCAGTCATTATATCAATTTACAATCATTTAAAAGTAAAGTGACAGGGGATAATTGCTGGAATTCTGGGCAGGGAGGTATCAATCAGTCAGGTGTATGGTGAAATATGCACCGGGCTATATTTAAATACAATGGGGTGCAATGAAAGAGAACACAGCTAGGTGAGACAAAGAGTCAGGACACACTGATTCAGTGTACATTCTGGCCAGTATGCTTTGACAGCTGTAAGTATAGAGGTTCACTCCTGGCATATTTTCAGTGTTGGCCTCAAAAACTCAAATCACATGATAGATGTTTCCCAGAAAGCGGACATGGATTTCTGATGCTAGGCCTTCACTGTTGGTATATAATTACTTGCAGTTACATTTTAGGAAAGAGGATTTTTGGATGGCGATCTACTGTCAGTCAAAAATAAAACAAACCAAGTAGTACTTGTGTTAAACGCTTGCTCAACGAACCGACGACCTGAGTGGGGGTCTAAAGACTTACCGAAAGGCCTTAAAAAGGGGTAGGTAGTGATTTTCTTTCAGAACTTAAAAGCCTGTATGCCTTGTTCTATTGAAGGATGGTTATGTTTAAAAATGCTGTAAACTCTCTTTAGCCACAATATCACAAAAAACATGACTGTCTGAAGAGTTTCTGTTAGACCTTTCTGGGCGATTTTTCATCACCCTACTGCATGATCCTACTGCACCCTACCGGATTGGGCACACTTCCAACAGTTACAAAAAGGACAGAGGAGTGCATGCTGGGAAAATCCCCGGAAGCAGGACAGTAACATTGTTACGTTTTAACGTGGCTCTGATGTATTTAACAGGACAGGATGCCCCACTCACGCCACAGAGGCACAAACGTGAGCTCACTGCCTGCACTGAGGGTGGGGGGGGGAACCTCTCTGTTTAAGCACCACTGGGGCCAGAGCACCAGATGACAATCACCCAGAGTGATACTGTCCCCTTGACATGCTGACGGATTGTAATACATTGGCTTTTAGATGGATCAGATTGCAAATGGAATACTTCCCTTTATCTCCCTCACGAGGACCGCAGGCTCTGCAAAATAAGCAACAGAAGAGAAGGTGGGACATCTTTTGAGAGAATTAAATACGAAACAAAATTAGTAATTGGTTAAAGGGCTTCTGTAACAGCTGTAATCAAATAACCAGTGCTAATGCCCAACGATAATTTCCACCTCATATTACACACACAGGACCCCTTCTCCACAAATTGCATTTTAAAGTCATGTTTACATACATTAGAAGGCCTGGATAAAAAATCAACCATGCTTTCAAAGCGTGTAATTACTTACAAAATGCTTCATTACGTTGAGTTTGTTGTTCTTCAAACGCATTCTGGTTAGGAGAGACGGGACTAGATCCTATTACGTTTCACCTCAGCTCCTCTGGGTACCGATGCTACTTAATAATCTCTCACTGTTTCCTGTGATGTGTAAATTATTGATTCTTGTTACGCATATGATGGTGAGTGCATTCTACCCTTCCTTTGTTAGTCATGGTGAGTGGGTTTTGCAAACCGACAACACAATTGAATTCAACCTCATGCAGTGCATTTTCGCATTCATGCAGTAGATGCTCATATGA
This sequence comes from Hiodon tergisus, assembly GCA_025775045.1. Taxonomy (NCBI): domain Eukaryota; kingdom Metazoa; phylum Chordata; class Actinopteri; order Hiodontiformes; family Hiodontidae; genus Hiodon; species Hiodon tergisus. The sequence goes on from JAOVYW010034238.1 coordinate 16,474, forward strand.
GATAGTGTAATGAAAATGTAGCTCGAATGAAACGTAGCGGGTCTGTTTACATTTGACTCACTCTCTGCACTCGTGGGATGTCTCCCTATGGGACGTTTCCATGTAACCGCGAGCTTATCAATGGTAAATAGTCAGCTAGCCTACTGTGACAAATGATAACTACGCTGGCCAGTTGTCTTTAAGATATTATTCCCTGAACAGAAACTCGTACCATTTACAGTGCCTCTCAAAAAAGGGTGGAGTATCAGTTGCCTTGGCTAATCAGCATCATGGTTGTTGCCATGATCACCCACGACTCTACTCACATCAGTCATCGTTTTGAAGCATTTTGCTTTATTAATTAAATGTATGCATTCCCATACATGTAAAATTAATTAAAAATTCATATTAGTTTTGAGTGCTGATCTCCAAGGCAAGAGATAGCACAATAAATGTCCCTAATCCTAATTGATGAGGGATTAGGCACACTTCACAGCACTGAAACACCCATGGCCCAAGGGCTCTTATATATATATATATATAATAATCAATCTTGGCCACCGGCAGTACACAATAGACATTGGTATGGCTGATTGCAAGGAATTCATGGATTTCCCCTTTCGAAGACTTAAGAGAAATGTTGAGAGGATTACCCCCACCGTCTGCGGACCCCAGACCAGGGAGACAATTTAAAAAATAACCTCGCTTTGCGCCCTAACTGCTTTCCTCAAGTGTTGACGTCTGTCGGCGTCTGGCGAGGAGAAGGGCCGGCGTTACTGTCAAAGAAGTGAGCCCCTGCAGCATTACGGGGAAACGAGCGTCGGTCAAGGCATTGTGGGATACGTAGGGAGCGTGTGAAATGGAAAGCAGGGTGACAAATGGGACACGAGCGTCGTGGCTTGGGGTTAATGCGCTAATGCTGACAGATTGTGGATTTAAATATTTTAAATCTGAGACAGCACATGCTGGTCGTGATGAAGGCAGAGAAGATGACTGCGGTAATGCAGCAGATTAATGACCTCTCTGCCCCCGGATGGCTGTCACGTGTTCACAATGCCAGGGGTCAAACATCGCCCTGTCCTGGCCTACCTTTCTGCAACATCCGTTACAACACGCACATACTCACCCACGCACAAGAGCTGAAACACACATGCGCACACGGACGCACACACATACATACTCAAACATACGCAGAAGCATTCACACACACGTACACACGCGCACACATACATGGACGCACACACACATACTCAAACATACGCAGAAGCATTCACACACATGTACACACGCGCACACACACACGGACGCACACACACACATACTCAAACATACGCAGAAGCATTCACACACACGTACACATGTACACACACACACGGACGCACACACATACATGCTCAAACATACGCAGAAGCATTCACACACACGTACACACGCGCACACACACATGGACGCACACACACATACTCAAACATACGCAGAAGCATTCACACACACGTACACATGTACACACACACACACACACGGACGCACACACATACATGCTCAAACACACGCTTGAGCTGAACGCCAGCCCTTCTAGAATGCCAGTGAACCAATTTAATGACATGGGAATATATATACATTTGATCATCCAAAATGAATGAAGATTTCCTGACATGATTAGAGTAGCACTCAATAAATAATAAATAATAAACATTACAATAAAACCTTGCTAGGTAGCTCAACTCTTAATCTAACAATCTTTGAATACTGTATCTTGAGCTTAGCAGTAAATGATTTTATTAGACAAAATAACTGGCTGGCTTCCACTGGAAGATAGGAGTCACCTTTCCCTCGAGTCGAGAACAAGCCCAAAACGAGCCCAACGCAACCTGGAGGCTCTGTGCAGGCTGATTTTTTTGAGAAAGTATCACTTAGAGTGAGCCTCTACAAAAATCACCAAAGTGTTGTTATTTATTCGTTATTTTTTTATGACACTCCCAGCACAGTCCAGTGGTGCTGGCGGTGCCTAAATTTGGGCCGATTAAAAAAAAAAATAGTCCAATCCACTCGGCGTAATTAGTCAATAGTGTCGCGCTGGTTATACCGTAATGGGCTGTAAACGCTTTTCCTAAAGCTGTTTGCAAAGCACTGCAAACAGCGAGAGCATCATTAGCGGCGCTAAAGGGACTTTTCAGGTAATGAAGAGCAAACAACAGCGCAATAATCACTGAGGAACGCCTCTGCCGCCGCAGAATACTGCGCTGTAATGCGTGCATGAGGGACAAGGAGAGACCGCACGTTCTACATTAGTTTTGATTGGTTTATGTATTGATTTCAGTTGCGTTTTATGCAGAAGAATTGTGTGCGAAGCTCGTGTTGAACTGTGGTGTTCCAAAGGACTGATCTTTCCTGATGCTTTTCATGCAGCACACCTCTGCCTTGGCTAGGGAGTAGTCTTACTGACTAGGTAGAGAGTGGTCTTACTGACTAGGTAGAGAGCGGTCTTACTGACTAGGTAGAGAGCAGTCTTACTGACTAGGTAGAGAGTAGTCTTACTGACTAGGTAGAGAGCGGTCTTACTGACTAGGTAGAGAGCGGTCTAACGGACTTGGTAGAGAGCGGTCTTACTGACTAGGTAGAGAGCGGTCTTACTGACTAGGTAGAGAGTGGTCTTACTGACTAGGTAGAGAGCGGTCTTACTGACTAGGTAGGGAGCGGTCTAATGGACTTGGTAGAGAGCGGTCTAACTGACTTGGTAGAGCGGTCTTACTGACTAGGTAGGGAGTGGTCTTACTGACTAGGTAGAGAGTGGTCTTACTGACTAGGTAGAGAGTAGTCTTACTGACTAGGTAGAGAGCAGTCTTACTGACTAGGTAGAGAGTGGTCTTACTGACTAGGTAGAGAGCGGTCTTACTGACTAGGCAGAGAGCGGTGTAATGGACTAGGTAGAGAGTGGTCTTACTGACTAGGTAGAGAGTAGTCTTACTGACTAGGTAGAGAGTGGTCTTACTGACTAGGTAGAGAGTGGTCTTACTGACTAGGTAGAGAGCGGTCTTACTGACTAGGTAGAGAGCGGTCTAATGGACTAGGTAGAGAGTGGTCTTACTGACTAGGTAGAGAGCGGTCTTACTGACTAGGTAGAGAGCGGTCTATCTGACTAGGTAGAGAGCGGTCTATCTGACTAGGCACTTTCAGGAATCAGTAACCCCTGTAGCCCGCCAGGATTAAGATGCTACGAAGTCACCCGTTTGGTCACCTACGGTTATTTACCAGTGATGCTGGGGTAGACGGTCTGATTAGTGAAGTTTAAGCCTGAGACATATACCATACACACTGCACACTGCAAACTGGTTGGTTTTGGGCCTGTTTCAGCAGCATGTTTAGTGAGATGCCAAGCGCGCCCCACTCCCACGCCAACTGGCGCCGTCCAGGGTAAAAAAAACATTATCCAGAACTCCGGATCAGTCTCACAGCGTTACCGGTAAAGTTCCTAGGGAGACCAGTCTTCAATGCTTATATCCACAAAATAACTTCAATATCAGGAGAAGGCAACAAAATGGATATTTAAGTGCTCAAAGCATATCATCTGGAGCTATGAGGGAACATGTTTATCAGGTATAAAAGAACCACAGTGGAGGTACGGAAATGGAGTTTCCCCAGGTTTCCTGGCAACATGAGTCTGATAGTTGGGAGGAATACCAGGTGAGCATGGAGGCAAATAATCCTAGCTTAGCAGTTGGAGGTCACCTGAATCACTAGTTAGAGGGATACCTCTCTGGAGAGGACCAGAGAAAGGTAGGGTTTTAGTTGAGGACCTAAGCCACAGAAAGGACAGCCATCTGGGTGGAACGGAAAGACATAAGACTCCTTTCTCGATGATTGGCTACTTCATTCAGGTGTTGGCAGTGGAAGAGCCAATGGACCGACAACAGGACATGTACCGTATATTCGGTTGAGTTTACCTCAGCCGTTTCTAGCACTTTAAAAAATCTTTGAAGTTTCTTTGAATGCGTTTTAGCTTCAACCGTTGGTTTTTTTCCCCTCTGATTGTGATGGCGTTCCTCATTAGCATCTCAAACAAGTTCCTGCTCCAGTACCCGTCTTCTCCATTTATCATCTGATTTAATCAGCTCCCAGGCTATCACCTCTTGGTCACCATCACCCTTTCATCTTTCTCGTGTTCGTAGTCTGTGTGTGCTACCAACTGTATTTTTAGTCAAGATAGCATCAGGCCTTCATGCTCCTGAGTGGACCTTGTAAAATATATGATAAATTAAATTAATTAATTGATAAGACACGAAATAACTTGTATCAGCAGATCTTAGGGTAAAAAACATTATACATAGCCAAATCTAGATTTTTTGGTCGAATACCCATTTAATCTTTGTTGTTGCTGAAATCCATACAGTGGAAGGTTTTCCATGTAATTTAGGCACATGAGATGTTTCTGGTCTAAATACAGGCTTACGGCTATCCAGCAGCTGTGTGACTGGGGAGTAGAAAATCTCCCGGAGGAATTTCACAGGGAGCTTGTGAATTTCTCTGTGTCGATGACACGTGCCTGTCCATACATCGATAGGCGTACTGCGATTTCACGGAGAGGCAGAGTCTTTAAGGGCGAACATTTGGAACAAGATCCAACTCTGTGGCTGTGGTGGGAGATAGGGCTCTGGTCTACGTGAGTCAAAACCCCTGGGGGGGGCGAGGCTATGACTGTGCCGCGACGGCCATAATCCGTGACATAGCGGCCGCTTAATAGCCAATAGCCGGTGCTGGCGGCACCTGAAAAGCCAAATCCAATACACTGGGAACAGATGCTCATAACTTCGTGTGCGGTAAAGGACAATCGCAGGTATCTGCCCGAAGAGCAAAGCCTTTCTGAGATTTAAATATCAGCGGTAACCTAGTGAAGATCAGTGGCCGAATACTGCCTACTCAGGGGACGTGAGCGACTTTGCACTGCTCTTGAACCCTTTACAGTGATGAAAGGCTACTGGGAAATTTTAGACAACTAGAGAAACTATTGATTGGGACATGCACACTGGAAACATGGTGGAAAACATCCAGTGGAAAATGCCCCATATATTGAGCATGTGTCAGTAAGCCTCGTCTTAGCACTCTGCTCGGAGGCTACTGGTGTTTAAGATCAGTGTAAACAGCGCAGTCAGCCTGAAGAGTGGGATCACAACCAGGATAAACTTTGAAATCTTCAAAGTGTTTTTCGCTGTTTAGGTCTCAGATAGAAAGATCCTTTGGAGTTAGGGTTTAGTTTAGCCAGAGGTAGGCATTCGGAATACCGGGTGTTGACATAAGATGGTTATTCCAGTTAAACAGCTGAGGCGCTGTGTTAGAACGGCCACCCACCATTCCATGGGCCAAAGCTGGCCATCACCGTCAGAGATGTGGTCACCACATTCAGCTTCAACATAGCAACATCCAGACGAAATGCCAGTAGAAAAACCTCAGATCTCGTACTTTCTATACAAGCACTGGTGAGGGGGTTCCAAACCAACCCTATGGTCACCATTTTAATTTGTTTAACATTATGATGTCAAAGGGGGAAAACGTTAAAAAGGGGTCAGTTAGTTAACCTTTCTTCTCTGGACACAAGATCTACGGAACCTGATAAGGGCATCCGTGTAGCCATACACCATGTAGACCATGAAGCTGAGAACGATTCATTCACCTATTCCAATAGTCATTTTTACCTTTTTAATTCAGAGGAGTACACAGTAACAGAACTTTGTGGCCGAGCATTAAACAGCTGCCTGGGTTCAGCAGTTCCCCATTCACATGATCCTGTTCCACCCTTCCCACTCTGCCTTTGGAGTCCAGGTTGTCATCACATTGAGGCCCGCTAGAAGCCCTCTGTCACTACAGCGGCGGAAACGACCCAGACGAAGGGCACGCCAGCGTGGCATAAGTAGCAGCCCTTTCTGTGTGGAGGAGCGGTGATGGATCACATGATGAGGACCAGCTGATGAGAGCGGAATGCTTTAAAGACCGGTGCGCCCGGATAAGGGTTCCGCCGAGTGCTTGAAGCGTTGGCCAGAGAGTCTGAGATCAAGAAAAGCTGTGTCACGTGTCTGCTCTCCCTGCCTGTGTAACCTCTGATGTTACACTGGTGTAACGCGTAGTTTTGTGGTAACTGGAAAAAAACACATGAATAATTGAATGTTTTAAAGTAGATGACTTTAAAAATACACATCAGACAGAATGAATTCATTAGAATTAATTGTAGTTTATGTATACATCAAAAGGGGTCATTCATTTCTGAAGTAATGAACTGCAGTTCTACAACAATAAGTATTTAATAACAGGTCTCAAATCTAAATATCGGTCTTACAAACGCCCATGCCCGTTTCATTTCCATGCTACATAGGTTTAGTGAAAGACATAAAAAAGCAGTCTGTATCAATATGAACGTTGGATATCTTTAAATCTGAATTTTCTATCTACATTCTGCAAAAGCATCACTGTTCTAGTAATAACAAGGAATATGTTATAGCTGTACTGAAGCTGGGGCATCCAGGCCTTTATGTTATTATTCTAACGCTTTACAGTAAGCAAACATATCTCCCAAGATCAAGGATTGCTTATCATCAAAATACATTGACCATCACAGGATCGGTGGAATCTTTAAATTAAACTTTCCTTCAGAAATTCATTCAACTTCTCAACCGGCAGATCAGATTTGCCAGAGGACTGGCAAAATTTACAGCCGCTAAACTGCAGCGACAAGTAAGCACCAAAACCAACCAAGTTTTCGGGCTTTAAAAGTTTGCAGGTTACATGGATTGCTCGGCCTACCTGAAACTTTTCACTGGTGAAATTCAGTTAAAACAACTTTCTCCACAGTCTCCCACTGGTGGTTTGAACCCGGAGCCCCGCGGCCAACATACGCGCACATGAAAAGAGTTTGATTTACTGTAGCAGTGCTTGCACTTCCGAGACGTCATCCCGATTTTCCAGGAAATCTGTAAAGCAGAAAAGGCCTCATGACTCAGAAATCCCTCGTAGCTTTATATTTAACACTGTACCTTGACTCATACTATCATTGCGGGACGAGTGAAAGAAAAACGGAAAACCTTGCTCTGGTGACTTTGAGGTGGTGATGGTTTTTGTTCCTATCAGCATGGCAATGTGAAGCTTCGCACACGATGCTGATTGTAAAATGGAATATAAAAGGCCAGTTCAGTCCTAAAATAAAGAAAAATGAAACGCTGTTCATGCGGACGTGGCTGTCAGTAAAGGTCTTGGCCAAATATTGGTTTATTTCGGTCATGCCGCAGATGGTTTCTGCATTTTTTAATACCTACTTCAATCAGAATTTATTGTTTTGGAATAGATTTTATTTAATCTCAGTATAAAGTTAGAACTTTCTAAATAAAAAGAAGTAGTTCTGATTTCCTATTCCTTTTATCCTGACAGTTTCCGTGTTCCCTCTTCTCGGTTTCGCTTTGACACGTGCAGCGCTGTTTAATCACAGCAGAGGCCCGGGTTTGAAACAAAAAACGTTGGCATCAGTCACAGGTCTGTTGTTAATCCTCATTAGCGGTTAGCTCGCCTGCTGTGTCAATTCAGATGTTTAAGCTCTTTGTTGCAAAATCATCTCAGGTAAATACACCAAGTCTGATGAAAAACAAGAGCATGTCACCTGGTGCCGAAATACCCAACAGCAAGCAGTGTAGGAGCAGTCCGTATCATCGGGGCTGCAGTGTAGGAGCAGTCCGTATCATCGGGGCTGCAGTGTAGGAGCAGTCCGTATCATCGGGGCTGCAGTGT
>JAOVYW010034247.1:3389-17119 GCA_025775045.1 Hiodon tergisus
ACACGGTACCACACTCACCACAACACACTGTACCAATCCTCACTGTACCACACTCACCACAGCACACTGTACCTATCCTCACTGTACCACAGTCACCACAACACACGGTACCACACTCACCACAACACACTGTACCAATCCTCACTGTACCACACTCACCACAGCACACTGTACCTATCTTCACTGTACCACAGTCACCACAATACACTGTACCACACTCACCACAACACACTGTACCTATCCTCACTGTACCACACCCACCACAACACACTGTACCACACCCACCGCAACGCACTGTACTAATCCTCACTGTACCACAGCCACCATGTATCAAACCTCACTGTACCAACCCACCACAACATACTGTGCCAATTCTCACTGTACGACACATACCACAACACACTGTACCACACCCCCTCACAACACCTTGTACCAATCCTCACTGTACCACACCCACTGGAACACACTGTACCAATCCTCACTGTATCATACCCACAGCTACACACTGTACCAATCCTCACTGTACCACACCCACCGCAACACACAGTACCAGTCCTCACTGTATCATACCCACTGCTACACACTGTACCAATACTCACAGTACCACACCCACCACAACAAACTGTACCACACCCACTGCAACACACTGTACCAATCCTCACTGTACCACACCCACCACCACACACTGTACCACACCTAACACAACACACTGTACCACAGCCACCGCAACACACTGTACCAATCCTCACTGTACCACACCCATCGCAGCACATTGTATCAAACCCACCACCCACCACAATCCTCTCTGTTCCATGCCTCACCGTACCACTTCTCACTGTATGACACTGTACCATGTCATAATGTACCCCAATGTAACACAACTCGTTGTACATCACTTCCTTGTAACAAACTGTACCACATGCCTGCCAGCTTTTATAAAATAGAAAACAGAAATTGTAAATTATTGTTTGTAAATTATGGAAACGAAAACTTTACTACAATAATTATTTTTTAGAAGTAGATTGAAATAACACAAAATACAAATCCATTTAATCCTCAGCAAAAATGAATGTTCTCTCTTAATCAATACTAATGTCCGCTTAAAAAACAAGGTGTTATGGTCTTTGTAGTCCAAAAAAGTGTAATCTTTATGCGGCAGAAGCCATATCGATAACATACTGCCGTTTAAATACAGTTTTTGTATTGATTAAGCTCTGTTGTAGAGCAGTTCAGAGAGTGCTGTCTCTCCGGCAAGATGCTGAGGCACCCATGTCCAGATCCTCTTCTACCCTTCATATTGGCCTCGTAGGTCTCCCACCAGTCGACGGGACAGATGAGCAGGCCTCCACCACTTCCATCTTTGAGCATGTGGACCGCGCGTCCCGCCCCTCGGACAGCACCCGGCGTAACTCCAACAAGATCCAGCTCATCGCCATGCAGCCAATGCCCGCCCCTCCCCAGCACAGCCCCACAGTCACGGAGACGGTGTCCGAGAGCGTCAGGATCAACAGAGAGGTGAGGAGGCTCCGCCCGCTCTCTAGGACATGGACACATCTATTACCGCAGCATGCTGTTCTCCCAGTAGACTCAGAGAACACAGTAAAATCACAGCAAAGTTTAGGGGCCTGACATTAATACACATATTACCATTGGCTATATAAAATACAGTCAATACATGAATTATTTATATTGTCATGTCAGGTCCCTTCTGACTGATGGCTGGTCAATATTTCTGTTTAAGATTCAGGTGGCCCTGAGACACAAATCTGAGATTGAGCATCATCGCAACAAGATTCGCCTCCGGGCCATAAGGAGGGGCCACTACGACTTCCCCGCTATGGACGAACTCGCGGACAGCCTGGGCGAACCCGGGGGGCGCCAGCAGATCTACCACAAAGCCCAATTGCAGATCGACAGGATCCTGGACCCTGACGTTCACATGCCCTCCATCTTCATCGAGCCCAGGAAGAGGTCAGTGCCCTGAGTTGGACCTTCAGTGTAGTAAAATCCTAGCCATTGCTTTCCGATTGCATACCATGGATATGAGCTGTGCCATGAATGGTGTGGATATTTGTTTACATGGGTTTCAATGTGAATGTTGAGATGGGTTTTAAAATGGGTTTCAATGTGCATTTTGAGATGGGTTTCAATTTGAATGTTGAGATGGGTGTTAACATGGGTGTTTATTTAAAAGTGTGTTGACATGTCTAAAAATCAGATGACGTTTGCGTTGATTTATGTATTAATGTGAATAATGTGTATTACCGTGTGTTGATGTTTGTTGTGTGTGTGTGTGTTGCAGTGGCAGAGGGAAACGCTCCCCCGGGCAGAGGAAGAAACCGCAGGTGAATGGTAGTCTGACTCATGCTGACAGAGACCGACTTATCCCCAAAGACGGTGACGCCACTTACAGGAAGTTTCCAGGGGTGAACAACGTAGCATACGTGGTGGGTTCCTCCCTCCAGTCTTTTACTCACTGCACACAAACACACTCGTTCTGTACACAGGCTCACACACAGACACACAAACAGACTCGTTCTGCACACAGGCTCACACAGAACTAAATGTCATTGCAATCCGAGGGCACGTATAGGGAGGTTAAATATGTTACTCATGTTTAAAACAAAAGGTGTTGATTCAGATCCAGAACATGGAGTGTTTTTTCTTTGTTTGCTGTGGCACTATACTTATCTCTTTCAAAAGGTGTTCATAGGCAAATTATAGTGATTATTTATGTCGAAATGAAACCAGCATGAATAAAGACAGTAAAAACAATCTAATCTCTCTTGTACCTTTTTAGTCTGATCCTGACCAGCCCCTGGAGGATCGGAGCCTGTCCCCTACCGATGACGTATTCACCCCGTGTTCGCCCCCTCCCGGCCACGCCCCGCCTCCGCCCCCCTACGTCCCCCCTCAGCCCTCCATTGCAGAGGCACGCCAGCAGATGCACTCCCTCCTGGATGACGCCTTTGCCCTGGTGTCCCCTTCCTCTCAGGGCAGCATCCCGCTTCCCTGTAGCCCTCCAGCTGGAGGCTCCCGGGCCCAGTGGGACTCCTCCTACCCAGCAGCCCTGTTGGTGAGTGTGGTTTCTTTTGTGGTTGGAAATGCCTGGCTGGAGTGATTCTTGCTCTAGAGGTCAGCACTGGACAGCAAATGAGTTCTCAATATTCTTATTGATCGTAATGCAGTCTGAGCAGAAAAGTCTGCAGAAAATGGCTCAACCCAACACGCATACTTTTGTAGACATGCACACACACACACACACACACACACACACACACACACACATTCACTGAGGTGGGGATGTTGTTGATAGAATTCTTGTTCCTGTTTATATCTTCTGAATTCGGACAGACTATTCAATGACACACTAAACATGGTTGGATTTTTAAAAAAATACACATTTCCAGAGGACAGAGAGTAAATGAACCAAATACCATAAATATAAGGCAAGATTTTTAAAGCGACAAATCACTATATTTCTGGACTAAGCATTCAATCTGAAAGAGCCATTTAAGTATTTAATAGTTCTCCTCTTGTTGATATTTCACAGAAATACATATGGTTAGAGCAAAATCAGATGCTTTTTAATACAGGAAAAGTCCTTTCCATGCTCTAAAGGGGTTGTTGAGTTTTTGACATCAGTTCAAACCTAGCCTAGTTTGGTGTGCATAAAATGCTTGCTAAGTGTCTCTCTGGATTTGCTTTGAAACAAAGAGTCTGCCTAGCTCTGCTTTCCAAGAAAGTATGCTAAAGAAAATGCTTAATTGCACTGTATGGCATTGTCAGACATCAGTGATTTTGACATAATGTTAACTGTAACACCATAACAAAAAGGAGAGAAATCTTAGTTACTTGTCCCTTTTTTGCTTTTGTTTGGTGAACCTGTGAAAGGTAAGCTGATCCATAATTGTTCTCTTTATTTAGTTTTTATATATATCTTGCTTGTAAACATTTTGGCTAAGCTTTGCTCATACCTGCAGCACACCACAATTATTTTTCTAATAATTTTTTTTTTTTTTTGTAATAAAAGATTCTGTAAATTGAAGAATAATCACAATTATAATAATAATTATAACTCATAGGCCTCCTTAAAAAAGTAAGGATTTAAAAATGATATTTTAAAGCTGTAACTGAGGGTGAGTCTCTGATATGTTGGTAGCCAGTGCGTTGCCTTAAGCTCTGGGGTGATACATTCTCTCTTACTTGTTCTAGTCAGTGACTTACAATTACTTAATCTATTCACTGACACATAGAATGACACATTATATTCACTAACACCCCCCCCCCCCCCACACACACACACACACACACACACAGACACACACAGACCAGACAGACACTCTGTGTTGACTCTGTTTCAATTTCTTGTAGAGGTACACTGAGTCAGGAATGTCTCCCCCTGCTCTTCAGGGCATACCGCAATGGTAAGTCAAATATGTGTGTTACCTGATTAGTCACACACAGACAAACGTGGAATGTCTGTAAATCCTTTCGAGTTTGTTCAAGGGATGTCAACTGACCTGTTAAAATGAAACAATGCTTGAAATGATTTCCTTATCTGTGTATTACTTAATGTGTACATATATACAAATATTTAAATCTTTTTTTTGAAGTTTTGTTTAAGAAATTGTGTTCTCTAGGCAGGGGCTGGGCTCAGGTCACCTCCCAACAGGTGACTCAGTACGTGGGGACCAGTTGCCTTTGGACGCTCTCTACTCTAGCGGAGGCCTCTATGCTGAAGAGCTGCCCTCCTCTGCCAGACCCCGCCCAGTAGGGGGCAGCACAGGTCCCTGTGTATTTTCTCAGCTAGGCACACATCCTTTGTATCCCTATTAAATTCCTACAGTTTTGTGCAAGCACTCCAATGAGTTTGAGCATGGTGTTCGTAGGGTTGTGCTAACACTAAGGTGTGTTTGTGTGTGGTGGGAATGCAGGTGCCCAACTCCACCATCTGACACAGGTGGGTTTGTCAAGCAGGATCAGTGCATACCCCGGAGCGGGCCAAGCTGCCTCTGGTCAGCCGCTTATCCCCAGCTGGGGGCGCTATCGCCCTGAAGAGGAATACATCAGGCCTGGCCCTAACAGGGACCAGGTGAGTTTCCCTAAACACGAGGCATAAAGTTTAATCTACATTTCTTGCATGACATGCTGCAATACAGACGTGAAAGATCTATCATTAACAATGTGCTTTGGGATCATTGGTGTCTGTTGTACATAAGCTACCTGAACAATGAGGACAATGCCAAGGGATAAATAACATCGCTATCGCATAATGTCAATCGATAAATAATGTTGCTATCCCACAATGCCAAGGGATAAATAACATCGCTTTCCCATAATTCAAATTCAAATTCAAAATCCTTTATTAATCCCACAAAGGGGAAATTCACTGTTACAGCAGCAAAAGATGCAAAAGATTGCACAAAGTGCAAAACATACACTCATATTTACAGGATTGAGAAAATAAGTGGCAGTATTGACACGATCGATAGTCTACTGGGAGCGGTGCTGATTGTAGAGTCTGACAGCAGCAGGAAGGAAAGATCTGCGGTATCTGTCCTTGACACAGTGTGGGTGCCGCAGCCTATCACTGAAGGAGCTGCCCAGTGTCTTCAGAGCATCCTGCATTGGTTGGGATGAGTTCTCCATCATGGAGGATAATTTAACTACTATCCTCCTATCTCCCACCACCTCCACAGTGTCAAATGGCTGGCCTTTCTAATCAGCCTGTCAAGTCTCCTCTTATCTGCTGCTGCAATGCCTGTGCCCCAGCAGACCACTCCATAGAAAATGGCTGATCCCACCATAGAATCAAAACACGTCCTAAGTAGAGCCCCCTGGACCCCAAAGGACCTAAGTCTCCTTAGCAGATACAGTCTGCTCTGGCCTTTTTTGTAAAGTGCTGTTGTGTTGTCAGTCCAGTCCAGTTTATTGTTCAGGTGAACACCTAGGTACTTATATGATGTTTTGGCATGTCAATGTCCTTACCCAGGATGTTCACCGGTAGAGGAGAGTGTCTGTTCCTGCGGAAATCCACCACCAGCTCCCTGGTTTGCCCAGCATTGATCTAGAGGTGGTTCCGCTGGCACCAGTCCACAAAGTCCTGGTTCAGTTTTCTGTACGTCCTGTCGTCCCCGATGAGGCAACGACTGCGGAGTCATCAGAGAACTGACGAATAGAGAATAATGCCAAGGAATAAATAACGCTGCTGATGTAAAAGACAGAAACTAGAGACAGGAGTATGTACAGAACATCTACATGTTATGCATGGTGCGTTCCTCAAGTTCCTCACTTTCTCCTCACCTCAGGTCCTGGGCTTCTCTGACTCCTCGCCCTGGGTGCTCCAGATGCCCAGGGCCTCTCAGAGAGAGCCGTCAGCTCCCCCTGCCCACCTGGCCCACCCGGAACCTGCCGCGATGGCCTACCCTTCTGCGCCTCCCGAAGACGCTGCCCCAACAGCCCACTCCTCCGCCTCCCTCATCAAGGCCATCCGAGAGGAACTGATGCGCCTCTCCCAGAAACAGTCTACAGTGTCCAGCTACCATGGCTAAAATAGTTCCCGTATCACTCCCACCCGAAAAGTCCTGATCCGGACACTTTGGCCATTCTCTCCCCAATAAGGTCTTGTTTCTACTACCGCCATGGAACCAACTGGCTCCAAGCAGCCCTGTGCGAGGACAACTTGCCAGCTCTCTGCCAGTGGTCCCAGGATGGACCAATCAAAACAAATAGGAACACATGGGGACCTCAGGTGTGGAGGCCTCAACAAATGAGGACCTTAGGATGGGTGCAAGGAGTGTAGTCCCCTTGCTTTGACTCATATTGGATCCCAGAATGACCTTCGGTCTTGGGTAGAACTGCGTGTTGACAGAGAGTTGGTCACTGTGGAAACTCTGCCCGTTTTGGTTTTTGCTTTTAAAACGAGGCATTCTCTACAGTGAAGTGGATTGGGTTGCTTTGCCATTTTGCCTTTACTTAAGGCAGTAACTTTTCCTACAACAATTTTACTGTAAATTATAGTACTATTTGCAGTGCTTCCTATAGACACACCAGTTTTTCGCCTTCTAACTTTCGGTGCTAATCTTCAGTGTTTTTCCACCATGAATGACACACTGCTGTTGAGAGCTCTATCGGTCACTGAGGTGGAAGGTCAGGCTGTGTTAAATGGCATTTGACACAGTCAGGTGTGAAAGCTACTGAGGACTCCTTTGCCAAATATACAGCTGATCCTTGTCTACTGTCCTTCATATCCATTTGTGTCACATGTCCAAATATCAGCCAGGTTCTTATCGACTAATGGAAACTTTTATACATTTTTCCTTGTGCTGAATTCTCAGTGGTTTTCCTTGTTTTTTTAAATGACCTTTTCAGAGATTCAGTGCTTAAACACACAACTGTAACTCACCGAGCTTGGACTTCTGTCTGCTACATCAGTTTAGTCGGGCACTGTGGAGGAAACTAAAATCCAAATCACCTTAAGCACTTCATCAGTAGAAGTGAGTTGAGGCGACTTTAAGCACAACATTCATTAAACAATACAGATGTAGGTTAAATAACAGGGTTAAAACCCTGACCCAGTCTAGTATGCGGATCCTTTTTTTAAATGAAACGTGGAGATCTATGAATGGTCTTTTTATTTTAGTTCCAATTTTTTAAAATTGTTACCTATGATTTAAAAAGTTTTTTAACCATATGAATTTTTTACTAACCTGGAGGTAGTTTTTGTTTTGTCTTTCTGGTTTATAATTTATTTATTTCTGATGTCACCTTACAAAGGAGGGGTTTGCGTGCAGCTTTAAAACATTAAATCAGCTTAAATAAATAACACTGACAGGGTTGGACTACAGATATTTGTGTTAGTGCTTTCACCAGATGGATTGGAAAGCTTTTAAAATATAGATGTTAAACCGATGTCTGCTCGTGTATTAGCAGGGTTTGTAAAAAAGAGTCAGTGATCACCATAAGCAGTGCTTGATATTTAACGTCCTTACATTTTATGGGCTGATCTGTCTCCTAGTTTTCTGGATTGTATTATAACATTCATCAGGTCCAAAATATTGTCCTGAATCAAAGAAGCAGCAGGCTGAGAACTGTAGAGGTAAAAAAGGATTTGAGAAGGGTCTCCTAGCCCAATATGTGCCTCGTGATTTTTATCCACGCTGTTGCACATGGCTGCCTGTCATTTCAGTCGTTGAGGAGTCAGGCGTTCAGAGCCCCAGAAGAACACCCAACAGCCTAAAGTTAGAAACCACAGCTCTGCATAGGACACACTGAAAACAGGGGCAGATCCAGATTTATTTTCAAGTGGGGGGCATAGGGGGAAACAACAGTTAAATTGGGGCAGCCACCCAAAACTGACTATTTGAACCGAACAATGATTGACATCACGAAGAGCCAATGAAAATTGGGGGTGCACACGGGGTGGCCAATCAGATCACAAGGGGGGGGCGGGTGCCCCCCGTGCAATCATAACAGATCCGCGCCTGGCTAAAAATTCTGGCCTTCTAGGACATGCTGAAAACCGCAGATCCTCCCAGAAGACACTGAAAACTACAGCTCCTCCCAGGAAGCGCTGAAAACCGCAGCCTCTCCCAGGACACACTGAAAAGCCCACCCTCCCAAAGCCAACGATGGAATTATTCATGAATTTGTGGGTACTGCAGATTGATTTAAAGTCGTGCAGTTGAATTTCTGCACTTGCTTATCATTGCATTGCTTATATGTATTGTGCATTTGGCTTGTTTGGTCTTTTTGCGTGATTTGTTCTTTTTTTCTGTTTTGTCAGATTGTATGTTGCTGGTTTTATAAAGATAAAAAAGGTTGGCCGGTCCAATTTATAATTTGCTTAGCTGCATGTTAGCGGAATATTAGGTTGTAGCTATTTCCAATGTGTTTGGTGTGCATGTTAGTAACAGATGTTTAAGAACATAAGATACAGAAACTAAGGTTAACAATTAATTTCAGTCATGACAGAAACTTTTTTTCAATTAACCATTAGCTTTAAAACAAAATCTGAAAATCCAATGAACACGATTAGTTTGGTTTCGAGTGTCTTAAAAAAATTAAATAAAAAAATGAAAGGTTTTCACTTAAGTCTCACAATGGGCACGAGCGTTTGTTGGTTTGCTGGTTTTGGCAGCGATATGATCAAGGTAAATTATATCCAGATCCATCAAATTATTCATGTCATTAAAGGTATCAGCCACACAGCGTTCCATTCCTTGAAATAACATCATAACACCTATTCATGTTCATTCATATTTATACAAGATTTTACTTCAGTCTTTCTGTAGTGTTAGAATCAGGCTGCTTCTTAAGTTTTTTTTTTACTTGTCAGCCATAGCGGTACTCACAGCATCTTACAGGTGTTTTCAAGATGATCAATAATCCATTGTTCATGGCAACGTGAGTCATTACTCTGAAATTTCTGGTTTACGGACACAGCTATACGGTTATCCGTTGGCAGCTGCAGGGCTTGCATAAAAGGCCTCCTAGCAACTTTTCCCCAGTTTGTGGAAACCACATCCATGCTACGAAAATATGCATATGCCTTTACTACTGAAAAATCATTGCGTGAAAAAAATATGGGAGGCTTTAATTAAAGGAGATTGGATAGGATCACGAAAACCACCAATTGGAGGCAGTTTAAAAAGAAAAACAGTTTCTTTATATGTTGGGCAGAGGTTCAAAAGAGAAAAGACAAAAAAAAATGGTGCAAAGGAATCAAAATCCAAGACAGGTTTTCATACAAAAAGGGTCAAAGCACAAATTATGGTTCACTGTAATAAATGGTAAAAAACACTCACGAACAAACACTCACTCACAAACAAACACTCACTCACTCACTCACTCACAAACACCCTCCAAATGCTGGTACAGGCCCAAACTAAACAAATCTGCCGCTTTTTATTCTACGGCTGACTGAACCAATCGCAAGGCTGTGGACTGTTGGCAATCAGCAAGAGGCAAGGATTCTCAGGCTGTCCTATCTTCAGGCGGCAGGACACAGATTCCCTAACCACTGTTGTATCACAATGTCTATTTATCGAATATTGAAAACAACATTTTATTTCAACAGTTCATGGGTATCAGGAGTCCACAGTACTCATTCACACCACTCAGACCACTTGGTTTTCTTTGAGTTCATATTTAAGGCTGGAAGCAAGTTAAAAAGTTATTTAGAAGTGTTGGCAGGATATTTTTGCAGAGAGAGGTGATAACGGTGATAGGAGATCATCCATCCATTGCTGGGCTAAAATGTGTCAAATGAGCCACAACCTAAATTAATAAATATTTGCCAGAGAGCAGCACATTCTCATGACCCTGAACAGCCATTGGTAGAACTACACAATCTGGGAACTCCCAGCATTTTAAAATCTCCAAGATCTTTAGCTTTGTGTTATTAGAAACTAAATGAATAAATTAAAAATTTGCATGTGAAGCTTTGGAAGAGTGTGTGTTGTCCCACAAATACATGTTTTGCAGTACCTATTTACATTGATGTGAATTACCACGCATCATTGTTGGAATAGGCCCCAGTTCTTACTGTACTAGGGACAGGTTGAGGCTAACTTAGCATTCTGCCACCGGTGTCGCCCCTGTCCGCTGGATCTTTCAGCTGTGATCTGGATCGACATCTTATACTAGATGGATGGTGGCCTCAGACTGATTCATAACCTGAGGCAAGTAAACCTTTACCTTTGAGCTGCAGGTGATTCAATATATTGACAGTGACCGAGCAACTGGTTCACGACAGTAGATTTGCAGGATTCTTTTTTTCAAGGACTTGCTGGCTCCATGCATCATCATAAAGTGTGTGGATGTGATTTCGGCCATTCCAAGGCTCAAGGCCATCAGAGTCCAAGCTATCTGGACAGCTGGCTCATTAAACCACAGCTCACGTGGCACCAAGCACTCTCATGCATAACTACTCTACAGAACTATAGAATTCTGGGATTCTTAAAAGGATTTGTTGAAGGATTTTTTAAAACACATTGCTTGTGGAAGAGGGTTTGAAAGTTTGAAAGAAATAAGACACACAACGACATTCAAGTTCAGCAGATGGATGACTTTTCTTGCAGAAACAGCCACTAAGTCCACATAAGAAAAATACATGCCAGAGCAATTTAGCAGTAAATGAGTGAACCTGAATGAATAAGTAAATTAAAGGCATTTTCCGTCGTGTATATGGACTGATTTGTGGCGCTGCTGTGATTAAAGTTGAATAAACTCTTTAGGGTTGATAGGCTGGGCAGCAGTCAGGGTTTTGTTAAAACTAGATATTACACTACAATCCAGCTTTCTAAGTGCTATTCACTGTAATGTGAAATTCTAAGACATTCTGAGGGAAAATAATAATAATAATAAATAGATAAATAAAAGTATTTCTCACGTCAAGTCTTGGTGAGCCACTGTTCTCTTAACTGTGGTGTGTGCAGTTGGGCGTTGCCTGGCTTCACCAGTCATAGGATTTGTGTAAGAAGCAAATATGGAAGCAGATTGGAAGTGTTTACAGATTTGTTATTTAGTATAGACTCTGTAACAATGTATTTGTATATTACGTGTGTAGGCTATACGTATATGCATGTAATAATCGAGATTTAAAAAAAGGAAATTATATAAAATATTAAATATGTATATGAATGTGAGCGTAAGTAGACTATATATATGAGAAGTATGTATGGAAAAAATTGAGAATAGTTTGTTTCCATGGTTACCACTGCACGGTAATTAAAGCCTGTCAAGCTGTCCAGAAGAAGGGCATCAGGTTATTACATGGTAAGAAATACATTTTTCAAAAATCACGACGCTGGACACCACTTCCTTCGACGCCAGTACTTCTTATCAAGTAACTCACACGAAGAGCATAGCACCAAAAAATTCACACGAAGAGCATAGCACCACGGCAGGACGTGACAATAATCATTCATGAAAATGATTCATTTTATTTACCTTGCAGTGTAAGTAGCATGTATTTAACAACAAATTTCAACTCTGAATTGTGCACAAGACCCTAGTATGGCCTTATCATCTATTCGATTTTACAATGTGGTATGAGGAATAAAATACCTTTAGATTATGAAATTTTTGAAATTCGAAATTCTTAATGGAACAATAGCAATTACGTCTTATTTTACTCTATCAAACGAGTACGTTTTATGCTGGAGCCCATATTTGAGGGACTGAGATGCTCACCTGGTTAAAAAGATTTCCGGGGGCTCGGAAGTACTGGAACGCAACTCTGCACTTGCTGCAATTTACCTACAAACTTATATTATATTACATATTTATTCCAAAATAAATGACAATAACAAATGTATTTTGTGTCTCTGTCTAGCAGTCTGTTGTACAATTAAGAAAACAACCATTTGACATCTTTTCTAGGACCAGCTACAACGTGCATGATGTTCAGCTTTGTGGTTGGAAAGAACAAAAATCATAGTCCAGTAAATTATATGAATCGTCATTGGCCTGTAGGCTGTAAAATATTGCCTACCCTACTTCTCTCAACTTCCGCTTTGATGCCTTCCATCTAGTAATCTAGTAACAATACACAATGACATCAATCTCAGTGAGATCAAGACCAAATTACTGAACAGTAATACATAGCAGGCGCCTAGGCATGCTGCTGTGCCCGATGCCTTCTGATCTTGGAAGCTAAGCTAAGGAGGGCTGGGCCTGGTTAGTACATGGATGGGGGACCACCTAGGAAGACCAGGCGCTGTCTGCTCCTCTGCCTTGGGTCTGGCATCTGGCTGTTTCTGTACCAGTTCCAAGCCTGCATAAAGGAGGAAGGGTTGACTGGATGGGTGCAGATACACCAGTTGTGAAAACAAAGTCGTTTGAAATTCAAAGCATGACCTGGTTTGGACACCTACAGGCATTGGGCCCATGGCTCTTAAAGAAGAAGTAGAATACATAGCAATGCCTGCCTCCTTTCCCTGTAAAAACAAACAAACAAGAACTTTGGGGGAATTTGATTGGCTGATAACTGTGCTGCAGTTGACAGAATCTGTTATTTGATTATGTTTAGGGTTAGAGTAATAATAAAATACAATTAGAAAACACCTTTGCCTTCAGCAGCCTCCTTCACTGGCAGAAAGAGGAAACCCTTGTACGCCAGGCTGAGACTCCAGTCACTGGCAGACATTGTCAGGGACTCAGTTGGCACCTCTGCTTCTACTTAGTCTTCCCTCTGTCCTGTTTGCTTTGCTTGTTTGTTCTTTGCCTTTTCGTTAGTTCGTTCCCGCATTCTTTATCCTTGCCTGTTTAGCTTCTGACGACACCCTGCTTAGTTTTTGGATTCCCGATTGCCTGCCCCTTAGTGCCTCTGCCCTACCTGCCTCTGCTTGTCTATTCGGCCAGGCTCTGTTTTTGAATTTCCCGATTGCCTACCCTTTGTACCTCTGCTAGTTCCAATCTGTTCAGTAAACTGATTTGCTACCTACCGTTCTGTCTCTGCAATCTGCTTTTGAATCCTGCACGCAGCCCTGACAGAAAGAGAAAACCGCATTACCACCAGCCCCACCAGGCCCCCTGCAGGCCAGGCTGAGACTCCAATCACTGGCAGAAAGAGGAAACCACATTACAACCAGCCTCACCAGGCCACCTGTAGACCAGACTGAGACCCTAATCACTGGCAGAAAGAGGAAACCGCATTACCACCAGCCCCACCAGGCCCCCTGCAGGCCAGGCTGAGACTCCAATCACTGGCAGAAAGAGGAAAC
>JAOVYW010034256.1:0-17963 GCA_025775045.1 Hiodon tergisus
ATTGAACTAAAGTCTGTAATGTAACAAAATAGGTAAAAAGCCAAGGGGGGTGAATACTTTTGCAAGGCACTGTATACACATGTGTGTGTGTTTGTGCTCTCCCTGCTCTGAAACAATGACTGTCAGATTTAGGACAGGATCCACCAACACACTTTTCTGTCTGCAACAGAAAATGCCCTTTCTCTGCCCCTCTTGTGTCTGTGGCCAATCACTGTCTAGGCTTCTGATTGGCTGAGCAGAAGGGAGTGTCTGAATGTCCAGTGGAGCTCTGCAGACAATGCAAGACTGGGTCACAATGCTAGAGCTCACCAGGCCATGAATAACTCTGTGTTGTAAAGCAGTGTGTTTAGCCATAATTTATTTCTGTCTGCTTTTTTGGGGGGATTGGTTAAATATATGACTTACTGCAAAGTATTTAAATTCTGTTTAAACTCAGGGCTCCCTCTGAGGTTTAAGTTAATAATGTGTTTTTGACAGGTCTCCTTTGAATGGGACACATTTAAATATATATTTCCTCACTTAACCGTGCATGGTTCTTGTTTAAATGTCATAGCGCACTGCTTCTTATAAAGGTACAAAGAAATGAGATGCCCATTGTCTTTCTGTGGCTTTTCATAGCAGTTCTGCTACTGCTATTCCAAACTTTTCAATTATTCCCCCAGGGACACGCCAACCACCCACCAAAAATTGTTTTCCAAGGTCAGCTATATCAATATGATAGAGGTTGGCCTAATAACAACAGTCACACTGATTGACATGGCAGATAATAGGATTTGGCTTGTGTTCAATGACAGGCAGGTCATAGAGAGAATACAGGAGCTACAGTGTTTGAGTTTTGGAGCTTTTGTTTATTTCAGAACCTGATGCCAGCATGGCCCTGTTGCATATAAATACGCAAACTCACTCCAGGAAAAATAGAGTAGGATTACAGCAGGGTTACAGTAGGATTGTGCGCACATACAGACCACAGTTCTCTCTGCACACACAGGGACACACATACACACACTCTCACACCATAGCTGAATGTCAGCGTATAGACAGTACCTTTGTACCAAGCGATTTATCCAGGTTAATCAGCTTTACTTGGGCCTTGTTCTCAGTAGCCTGAGGAACCCTGCCCTGCGAATGGACCACACTTTTAACAGTCCTGCGATGGAGCCCTGAACATGGCCTGTAATGTAAATTGCACATTCCTTGAGCCAGATTGGAGCGTCTGTGAAGAGCATCTGTGAAGAGCAGTATAATGTTTCCCTTGATCTTGTTTGAGGAGAATTTGAATAGATTTAAATAGATAAACACTAGATAAACAGCAGATGACTTAAGGAAAGTGTGTAATGTTTATATCCATGGTAACAGATATGGCTTATGGAAAGATATGGGATTGGTTTTCCCTTAAACACACAGACCCAGGCAATCCAAAGTGGCTTTTTGTGCTACTTGAAATCCAACTAAAAAGGTTGTATCTTGTCTTTTTACTCTAACACCAATACCATGTTCCAAATGATGTAACAGCAATTGTTAGGTTGTAAATTTCAATTGTATTGATCTGCATCCTCGTGATGGCACGCACTCTTAAGTAAGTTGCATTAATTAGACTTCTGTGTCACCTACGAAGCGTCAGTGTAAACAAACGCCGTATGTACAGGAACTTGGATACTACTGCTTACATTGACACAGAAGGCTAAGTGACAATGTCCTCGGTATAAATAAATAAAATCCAGGTTCCCTAGGAGGTTAAAAGACAAATGACTTCTTGGGACAGATCTCCTTTGCGCCCCCTCTCATTCTGACCTCGCATAAAGCTGCTTAATATTCCCATCCAACCCACCATTCCATATCCAGCCGCACGAAAATCTGCCTTCATCAGCTTCGCCTTGTGTTCGTTGCTTCTGTAGTTCGCCGACTCCGTCTGAGGAAACGCGTTCTGCTCTCTGTACGGCTTTGCTGGACCAAGGGGAACAAGCTTGTGTATAATCTTGCTTCAAAAAATGTATGTACTGAAGTCTTGTTGCTTTGTGTATTAAAAAAAAAATGTTTTCTTACATATGATTTAGGAATATTAGCGGATACAGTTAAACATAAACAATTATTTTTCAGGAGTCTTTATTCTCTCATACTCTAATGATGTATTGCACGGTCTTTATGAAATGTTGGTTAGTTCTTTCTCACAGTGAGATGGAAATATGTTAAATAAAAGCGTTTCGATGTACGTCATTCATACAAGTGATGTTCTCATCTAAACACAAGAATTGCAAACGTGTAATGTTTAAATTGTGCGTACTTTGTTGGTTTGAACTATTACTGGACGGTGATTAAATTAGTATAATAGATCTTAATGTGTTTTTCGAAAGTAGAGCTCACTAAACGGGCTACCGTTCGTCGCTGAGCAAACAGCCATCTTTACTCCATGTTAACACACGATTTAGACCGTATTCGCTAGTTACATCGCAACCGACCGTCATTCCCTCACAGGCGCTGTTACGATGGAATTTGAAGGGTTTATAATGTTATGCTCTGACCTGTGTGTCTCATGGACTTATTTGCAATAATTGGTGTTACGCTGTTCAGGGATCTCTGACGATTCTGGTTTTATTAGAAAGAAAAAAAAGCAAACAATACAAGAACTGATGTTAAAGGTGTCTTGCAATTTGTAATGGAGCGTGGCTGTTTGACGAGAGCACGGAATTGTACAACCATAACGGGATGCAACCTTTTATTGTGTTTTATCAGCGTTATAAAATCTACACAGAGGCGACAATTGGGCTAATGCATTCCTTCTGTGTTTACCTACGGAGGTTTAAATATGTGTGTGTGTGTGTGTGTGTGTATATATATAAATATAAATGCATATTTTATATAAACTCTGTATCTAAAGATGTTTTATTTTTATGTTTATTTTAGCGATTATTGAAACATGCTTTACATGTCGGTAGGCTACTACTTGGGCCTGTCATTTATGACCTTGTAAGGTTTCTAGAAAATTACTCTTTGCTACCCA
Source organism: Hiodon tergisus (assembly GCA_025775045.1). Taxonomy (NCBI): domain Eukaryota; kingdom Metazoa; phylum Chordata; class Actinopteri; order Hiodontiformes; family Hiodontidae; genus Hiodon; species Hiodon tergisus. The sequence continues at coordinate 2,999 of JAOVYW010034256.1, forward strand.
ATCGTTAAAATGTGATTGCTATAATATATTACGACCATACACCTTAAGACACGCAATTCCATCATTAATTTGGTTTATAAACGGCTAACACGACTAATATGTCACCTGTGGCCTGTTAGAATTGGTAAACATCTATTTATCTAAATAAAATTAATGCTCTATTTCAAGATGTTGGTTTATTTTTTAAATCCCGAATTAAAAACAAAAATTTCGGTTTATAATGCGAAATCCTAACGAGTGATCCACACAATAGGGCTAAGGTATATTACATACTGTGCTCAGTATAATATGTCACAACATTTAGGAAGGGCTGTGTTGTGGCAGCGTTCCTGCAGACTCCAAAGTGACCTTGTGACTCATGTTTCTCCTGCTGCCGTCACGGTGACCTGCAGTTGGATTGGGTAGGGACTGTTTCTCTTAAGTAATAAGTAATTAAGATGCATACACTCCAGAAGCTACACTTGAAGGAATTACTACATTTCTCTATACAAGGATGGATTAAATAACAGAATTTTAGTTGCATTTCATACTGTGACTGAATTATATTTCAGATTAGTAGGATCATAATATTTAGGGTCTATTTAAAACACGTTTTACATGCTGAAACAGCTGGGCCTTTGATAATCACCTGGTAACTAGGGTTAGAATATAAAATGATTGTAGAAACTGGTCATTGCTTGGCAGTGGAAACCATTAAGTATTCGCACGGCGGGGTGTATGCTGATGCAGTTGGGATCTAGTATATCTCTTGCGGGCACAGTAGCCTTTCCCATCTTAAGAATTGAATCCACGACCACCCAGTTTTTGTCACCTCTGTACCACTGGCTGTCTTACATTATGAATGATTGTGACAAATATATTAAGTCGACGCATTATGGCTTTAAAGAAGTTTTAGTCCCACCCGAGAGGGCCTTGGTGGAATGTGAAGCTGCGCTAATGCTCTTGCGTCTGTGAGCTCAGTGTCACAGCAGGAGGGTGCCATTGACTGCAGGATCAGAGCAATTCCTGGAGAAATGTGCGTATCGAGGTGGTTATTGGGGCGGCGTGGAGGGATCTCAGTAACGGTTTAGGAAGCGTGCTGTGGTGGGAGGATCTCAGTAGCTCCTTGGGAGGTGGAGGTGACGCCTTCTGTGACGGCGGACGGGGCGGAGGATTAAGTGTGACTGCGGAGGACCGGCGCGCAGGCGCACCTGGCTGAGCTCAGCGCTGCGCTGCGCTGCAGAACCTCTCTCGTGCAGGCGCGCAGCGGATCAGGCTGGAGGGGATTCTGGGACCCGTGAGGCAGGACTGAACGTTGTCTGACACACAGAGGGTCTCTCCTTGGCCGCCATGCTAATCACGTGTTGGTTTCTGTATCTGGCAGCCCGGCGTCTTGGCAGCCAAAGCAAGTACCTGGTCTGTTCCTCGGATAGCGGTCGCGTGGAGGTGTTTAACATGAGGGGCCTGTGCTGAGTGACCTTGGTCTGGCGCTATGTCGACATGGAGCGGCGGCACGCAGTTTATTATTGGTGTCTGCCGGTTAAGTACACAGCGCCGTGTGCATGATTTCATTGTGCGGTTCCTTGAGTGAGTGAGCGAGAACAGAGGCGGAGAAAAGGGTCGGGCCTTCACGTCCAATCATTGCTCTGCGTTACGATGTCTGCCGTCTATGAGGGGACGACAGCTTTGCCGTAATGGGGCATTTTTGTGTTCACGCAACTGTATGTTATGAGTTAACACGATGGGTCATCTGCGCTTTGATGCTGTTTAAAAACTCTTGTTTTCTGGAGCAATTGTGCATTGGCTTACGAACCTCCATGTTGGTGATTAAAACTGTTGCAGTTGCTTCCTGGTGGGCATCTGTGCCACCTAATCTTCAGAGTTGGCAATGGAGGAAGTGTGTGCCTGTTTTAGAAGCATCCTATTTAAAGCATCCTGCCGGCTCTTAAGCTGTAATCTGGTGTGGTAGTGCCCTACAATCTTAAAATGGCCTTAAAGTGGCCTTTTCTGCTTTCCTGATTGGCCCTCCGAAATGCACAGAAAAAAAAAACAAGGCCAATTTTGAGATAGTATGTTAATTTCATTGTGTGAGACTACTTTAAAATCTTGATACATTTTTAAGATTAATGATAAATTTTACAATTTTTTACAAACATCACCGTTATTTTAGAGGTCTGTGTCCTCAATATTAATATTACTCATTCTGTTTACAAAGCTCGCAAACATTCTCTTTTTGGGAATTTTGGCATTTTGGCAAGATGGGGATTTCTTTCTCAATATCTTCCATCGTTTTATTTCCACATTTATATTGTATATATATTATATATCGGACGGATTTTGAAGCAATGGAAAAATAATTGCAATAACATTAGCAAACATCAGTGGAGTGTCTTCTGCGCATCACCAAGGCCATAGCAACGTCTCTTTCTCTCCCTCTCCCTCTCTCTCTCTCTCTCGCTCAATGTCTCTTTCTCTCCCTGTTTCTCTCCCTCTCCCTCTCTCTCTCTTTCTCTTTCTCGCTCAATGTCTCTTTCTCTCCCTCTTTCTCTCCCTCTCCCTCTCCCTCTCTCTCTCTCGCTCAATGTCTCTCCCTCTCCCTCTCCCTCTTTCTCTCCCTCTCCCTCTCTCTCGCTCAATGTCTCTCCCTCTCCCTCTCCCTCTCTCTCTCTCTCGCTCAATGTCTCTCTCCCTCTCTTTCTCTCTCTCTCTCTGTCTCGCTCAATGTCTCTTTCTCTCCCTCTTTCTCTCCCTCTCTCTGTCTTTCTCTCCCTCTCCCTCTCTCTGTCTCTCTCGCTCAATGTCTCTCTCTCCCTCTCCCTCTCTCTCTCTCTCTCTCGCTCAATGTCTCTCCCTCTCCCTCTTTCTCTCCCTCTCCCTCTCTCTCGCTCAATGTCTCTCCCACTCCCTCTCCCTCTCTCTCTCCCTCTCTCTCTCTCTCTCTCTCTCTCTCTCTCGCTCAATGTCTCTCCCTCTCCCTCTTTCTCTCCCTCTCCCTCTCTCTCTCTCAATGTCTCTCCCTCTCCCTCTCCCTCTCTCTCTCCCTCTCTCTCTCTCTCTCTCTCTCTCTCTCTCTCTCTCTAACATGGCTCCATCTCTCTCCAGCCTGGATCATGGCCTCAGTTCTGCAGAAGCTCATCACCCCCATGTTCAGCGGCCCTGCCGAGCCCCCCAGGAACAAGGTGACGGTGGTGGGTGTGGGGCAGGTGGGCATGGCCTGTGCCGTCAGCATCCTGCTGCGGGTAAGGGACCCCCGTTGAGTGATTTTTTAAATACACTGTAACGGTAATGAATGACCATTCGCACTTTACTAGTGCCGTTACCAGCCCGCGCAGTGGTTAACGTGTTATGTTCGTTACCAGTAAGTGGCAGGGGCCGTATCCCGTAGGGGTGCTGCTGAGATTAAACTACCTAATCTGAATTTCATCAGTAAATATCCTGCCGTTAATTTTGTGAGAATCTAAAATGGAGAATCTGCAAAATCGTTTTAGTTGCAAAATCGTTTTTTTTTGCTGTTCCTGCTTCCCTGTATGTCCCAATTGTGATACCAAAGTGCTGTTGCTTGGCATTGTACTTCTGCGACTTAAGGTTTAAACTGCCCAGGGCAGGCCAGGCTGTTTCTGATGTTATTGTTCGTTGAGACTTTTCTGCTCTGAGCTCACCAACCCCACACCAATTCTGTCTACCCCTCTGTGCTGCAGGAGCTCTGTGACGAGCTGGCTCTGGTGGACGTTATGGAGGACAAGCTTAAGGGGGAGATGATGGACCTGCTGCATGGGAGCCTGTTCCTGAAGACGCCCAAGATAGTTGCTGACAAAGGTGAGGGAAACAGTTATCCAGAGATGCAGCCAGAATCTAAAATGGAGGTCCTCTGTGCTGTGCAGTGAGGAGCCAAGATGGTGGTCCTCCTGCATGCCTGTATTCCATTTTCATAATGTTGACATAATACTCAGTTCATTCTGCTTCGTTGTCAGGAAATACAAGCAACTATTTTTAATTTTTAAAAATCAATTCCAATTACAATTATATCTTATCAATGTATATCATATAAATGAGAAATTCCCATTCATGAAGACAAAAATGAATGTAACAGTAAAAGGATAACACAGAATAGTACAGAACTGATTGATTTAGAACAGTTTGTTGTTAATGTTATTTGTTTACCGTCTTAGCAGGGTTGGTGGATCTCCTAATTTCATTTTTCATTGTTTATCGTGCTATCAAGTTTGTGTCTGAATTTAAATTTATACACAGCACGAGAGTCATTGTTAAATACACAGTGTTTATGCAGGTGGATGTGAAAAGATTTGTCTAACACTAGAAGTTTTACTATTTACAGTTGGAACTTTAATTCTGGGTACAGTTGGAACTTATTAATTTGGTCTCCCTTGTTGCTCTCTGACAGACTACTCGGTTACGGCCGACTCACGCATCGTCGTGGTGACAGCAGGCGTGCGCCAGCAGGAGGGAGAGAGCCGCCTGAATCTGGTTCAGAGGAACGTCAACATCTTCAAACACATCATCCCCCAAATCATTAAGTACAGTCCCAACTGTACTCTCATTGTGGTGTCGAACCCAGGTACAAACACACGCGCAGTAACACGCACTCTCAAAGGCACAAATACACATGTACCACACTTATTAACAAATAAGCTTAAAAATTCACATGTGAAATGTAATCCCATGGGAATACACACACACACACCCACCCACACACACACACAGCCAGTGAATCTCTCACACACACACACTCACACACACACTAGCACTTGCACTGGCACACCCGCACGCATGCGCACACACACACACACAGCCAGTGAATCTCTCTCACACACACACACACTAGCACTTGCACTGGCACACGCGCACGCATACACACAAACACACACACACACTCTCTCTCAATGAGGAGAGACATGAACCCCAGCTGTTCCCCCTGCAGTGGACGTCCTGACCTATGTGACCTGGAAACTCAGTGGACTTCCCAAGCACCGGGTGATTGGCAGTGGCACTAACCTGGACTCCGCCCGCTTCCGATACCTGATGGCTGACAAACTGGGTGTCCACGCCAGCAGCTTCAATGGCTGGATCCTGGGAGAGCATGGAGACTCCAGTGGTGAGTGTGTGTGTGTGTGTGTGTGTGTGTGTGTGTGGTGTACCAGTGCAAGTGAGTGTGTGTGTGTGTGTGTGTGGCGTACCAGTGCAAGTGAGAGTGTGTGTGTGTGTGTATGTGTGTGTGTGTGTGTGTGTGTGTGTGTGTGTAGCGTACCAGTGCAAGTGAGAGTGTGTGTGTATGTGTGTGTGTGTGTGTGTGAGAGATAGGGTGGGTCATCTGAGAGGTGTAAGACAGGTAGTAGTGTGACGGAAAGGTGTGAGACAGGTGTAAGGCATACAAGAGACAGGTGTGAGACACGTGTAAGGCATACAAGAGACAGGTGTGAGACAGGTGCAAGGCATAAAAGAGACAGGTGTGAGACAGGTGTAAGGCATACAAGAGACAGGTGTGAGACAGGTGTGAGGTCCTAAAAGTTTTCATCTCTGGGTGCCAGTCCCTGTGTGGAGCGGTGCCAATGTGGCTGGAGTGAACCTGCAGAAGCTGAATCCTGACATTGGCACCGACACCGACAAGGAGAACTGGAAGGAGACCCACAAGATGGTGGTCGATAGGTAACTCATGCCGTCGTTGTGGATGCAGTTGCTTTTACGGTAGTGCTGCCAGCCGTAATAAAACCATTGAGTTTGTACAACACAGGAGCCAGGTGCAGCTCCTCCACAGCTAATAAACAATGTGTTTGTTATAGTGCCTATGAGGTCATCAGGCTGAAGGGCTACACTAACTGGGCCATTGGACTGAGTGTGGCCGACCTGACGGAGAGCCTCATTAAGAATCTGAACAGGGTCCACCCCGTCTCCACCATGGTGAAGGTGAGACGAGCGGTCACTTTCACACACCTCTGCGCATTAGATGTTTCAGTCTCCTGTCTGATGCACATTCAAGTTGCCCGTAGTTATACAGACAATACAACAATGGCTTATTGAACTTATTGAGTATCAATTATGAAGGAGAAGGAATACAGTTCTGCAATAGAAAGTGACACACAAACACAGGCAGCTAGGCTCTAGCCTGCAATATAATTGTGATAGCTTTCCTATCATACGTAAACACAAACACACTTTATGTTTATGCTTTGGCATTCTTAAGAAAACAGTGCCTTATATTACCCCTTATATTTTTCGCTACCATCTAGAACCACTAGATTAATCTCTGATGACTCGAATCTACTTCTGAATTGTGCCGGTATAGCAAACATTTGGTTTGGGTTGGGTTTGTTTCACTTTTTGACTACTGCTTTTGTTATGTTTTACCTTCATGGAGGTAATCTCCCCTTCTCCGTCTGGTTTGTACATTCTCATTTACTGTCCTTATGTCCAAATGACTACAGTCTTTGGGTTAACTCTCTGCTGTTTTAGGACTTTGGCGACCTTGTGTTGCAGAGTGTGTGTTGATTGGTGGGTGTGGTGTTGATTGACAGGGAATGTATGGGATCACTGAGGAGGCGTTCCTGAGCCTGCCCTGTGTGCTGAACAGTGGGGGTGTGGCCAGCGTGGTCAACATGACCCTGACGGATGAGGAGGTCAGTCAACTGAGGAACAGCGCTGACACACTCTGGGACATCCAGAAGGACCTGAAGGACCTGTAACTGCCCCCCCAAGAGCAACCTGCAGGGGACGCCACGTACTCCAACCCATAGCCTCCTCACGCTCTCCCAAACTGCTTACACTTCTTATTAACCCTGAACTCACCTCCACACTCCCTACTCTCACTCCACCCCAACCTCCGGGATCTTTCGTGTCATTTCAAGATTATGATTCAGTCAGAATGTGGATGTTAACCATTTGCTCATAGTCATCGTGTTGGAGGGACTCGGGAAACAGGAAAACCCTCACTCTCTCTGCCCCCCCCTAAACCGTATAAGACACAGTGAGGAGGGGATGGTTTTGATGGTCTCCGTTTCTCTGGGTCTGGGGACAAGGGAAGGCAAATGGAGGAGGGGCAATGAATGGAACAACTTACTTGAGTTTTGTTAAATCGAACTGTAACTGTTAATGATGTTGAATTTAAAAAAAAACCCTGATGATTAAATAAACATTAAGACATATTCTTGTGATATTTTTTATTTACGGAAAATGTGTCCCATCACAATCAATTAAAATGACACAGTCACTAAAGACGCTTACCTGTCCCATGAGCCCAAGGTGGGGTGGGTGGGAGGGAATGTTAGATTACAACAGTAATTTTAGTCCTTTTTGGGAGGTAATAAATGAGAACAATAATTTATTCGTTTTGTACAAGCGGGAGAGGAGTGATCAGCAGGGTTTCTCTCTGATCCTAGCTAACCAGCGTCTCCTGTTGGCTTGCTGGGCGCCTGCAGGCCGGCTGTGCAGTCAGTGAGAGGGATTCGTCTCTCCAATCGCCGTTGAACCTCTTGTGCGGGCTTCGTAGCCTAAAAACGAAAGATGGCTCCTAGCGACCGACCTAGATTTAATAGCACTATTGGCAATTAAAATATTACCTCGAAATACTTGGCAATTCTACATTTCTTTAAAGTTAATTTTTATTTCGTGATGTAATATTTTTGTGTGAGTGTTCTCGTCCTAGGCAGTGTTAATGCCGTTGCCTTATTGTGGTAAGAACGAAGAAGTGAGAAGTGAAAACATTTATATTTCATTTTATTCATTCCATTAGTCATTAGATTTTAGAACCCTTTAACATATAAACCCATACATACAAATACTGAGTGAACCGCACTACAAATACCTACTTTTACGTTAGGGCCTTTCGTCCGGACATGTTAAATCAATCAAATTGTATTTATTAAAACGCATTTTTACAAATAGAATTATTCACAATTAGAGCGAGCTAAATAATCACTTCAAGAACTCAGCCAGTAACCAGCGAGTACTGACCAGAGCGTTGATTGTTAATCATTCCACACACATTTCTATTTAACCCAACCTGGATACAAATAACTCAACTTTGGACTGACTGTTTATTTCTCAATTTGCTCTGGAAACGGTTTACGGCACTCTGGTGAGAATTTTTCTTTTTAATTAAACGTTTTTTCATATGTAAAACAAACAGTGTGTTGTCAACTTTCGTTACCATCTGTTGTTTTTTATAGAACAATCACAATGGATATTTTAGAGATGCCCATTCTCTATTACAATTAAAACCGGTTTTTCCGCTACAGAAAGTCAAACATTTGCCACCCCACGCGCTTAATCTTCAGCAAGCAGTCAATATGTTAATTGATTGTATCAGCACAATCAAGACATATGCGAAAATATTTTTTAGCTCAAATATAACTTAATTTGCCAAGTACAGTTGAACAAAGAATGCTTCGAATGGAAACGTACATCACCAACGTAAGTGATCTTTATTTACTATTTTACGGAACATCATAGGCGTATACACAAAACAAGATGTTTACCCATTGATACTGAGTTGTATTAAACAAACTAACTCAAGCATGTGAAAACGTGGTAGGAACTCATCTGTTGCCGTAATTCAACAGTTGATGGAAACTGTTGAATAGTCAAGCCGATACCCCAAGTTTTCGGAGGTACAATAGGAAAGGAAGCTTCTTACTTGTCCCCAGTCTAGCAGTCTTGGCTTTGGAGAGGTAAACCCAGTCGCGTTTGCCAAACCGGAGTCCGAACGGATTGTAGTTAAAATCACTTCGAGAGAGCCGGAATCGGCAAGAAACGTGACTCTCGATTTCACCTTCGTTCAAAAGGTTGCAGACACTGGGCTGGTCTGCGGAATTCGTGCCCTCAACTTCTCTTAAAGCCACTTTAGGAGGGTCTGGGCTCAGAGAACCTAAACAGTAAACACAAAAGCACAATCATCCTCAATACTGTTTTTATCGTTAAGAGAAAAAAAAAACATGAACTTTCATACGGAGTGTATGATGAATTTTTTTTTAAAATGCAATGTAGTAAATATAGTGAAAATTCACTTCAAGAATCTGCCTCTATTTTCAAATCCCCGGTTTACCTGAAACCTTGATTTGCTCAGCAGGTAGAAATCCACGCGGTGTTTTCCCCATCGTTCCGTATTGGCAAAGTACAGCAACTGCAAATATAAGCCCATAAATGGTCATGTTTTGTCTGTGGTAAAGAAACGAAGACACTTCTGATAATGAAAGTTTCGATGTGCGCATATGGGCTAGTGAATTTCAGGTATAACGTTATTCGTTCCTGTCTTTGACTTCAAACAACTGACAACATGTGTTTCCGATTTGATGTAATACCTCAAGTGAATATATATACATAGTTCAATGCGTTGCTTGACCTTGAATTGCACGTGGGAAGCTACTCGGATTCTGCGAATGAGACGCCTTTACGCACCCTCACGAATTTGGAGCTGTCCGTAGTTCTGAAACACATTTATTATTAGTTTTTTTATTATGACGCGAGACAGCGGTACTTTTGAATTCAATGGTTTGTTATAACGAGATAGAAGTCTTGTGAGTTTTTAGTTTTTTTGTATCGATTGTTAAAATAATTTTGGTGGATATTGAGCAAATCAACTTTGTTTTAATTGTGAAGGTATTATAGGTCATAGACTTGAGCAAATTCAGTTATTCAGAGAACATCAGCGGTGCCCACTCCCACTCCCTTGTAACAAAAATATCGCAACAAACCTAATCTAAACATGAATAAAGCGTAGAGTAGCGGTAGAGTAATAGTCAATCGTCCACCTTCGTCAGACATGGCTTAAGCTTTAATGACAAAAATAATCGTGAGTGGAAGAGCAACAACTGACTTGTAGCGAACAAAAGATGTGAAAATTTTTTGACGTAATTTCGTGAAAAAGCAATCCCATAAATCCTGTATTGTGTAATAAATGATCATCTGTGATAGTGTTTCCATCGTTGATGTCACCTAAAAGTATATTTGCGCATAAAAATATAGTCGACACAATTCTTACTGTTATTTTTATTACCTAAACTGACTGTGCAGTATTTTTTATGAACTTCATGAAAATCATTTCTATCTCTTTGATATGCTCTTAAAAGTGTACAATAAATGTAATATAACAGGTGCTTGTATAAGTGCATACGTGCTTATATAACAGAAAGTGAAAGACAGCAAACTGGATAGCTCAAGTTATTTACCCTGATGCCGTCTTCTGGGTCCGGTTTAAGAAAATACATTTTACTATCTATGTGTGTGCATATACGTGTGTGTAGCCAATTTATTTATTTTGTTCATGTTTTGTTATGTTATTATAATCTATTTACTCTATTCTAGACTATTCTCTTCTCGGTGTGTGGCACATATAAAGTACCGACATTGCCAGACTATATAGCTTGGAACTTAAATTTTTCGCAAGAGGAAAGAGATTAATATATTTTGTGGTAGATATGATATCGCTAAGACAAAAAGATCCGATAGCCGTGCTTTAATATGTGGCTGTTCAAGTACAAGAAGTCCGTGAGATATCAATTTAGGAACACATAATTATGATTATCATGAATAATACCCGCATTGAATTTCCCCTGCCGCCTTTCTGGATATATTGAGTGAGTCGTCGCTATTTCAGGGAATTAGTTGGGGACAGTAAAAGAACGTGATAAATGGCCGCTACTTTAATGAGGTTTTGCATTTTATCCTCTTTCGTTGTTTAATATTTTCTCCCCTTCAACAGCACGTTGATTTCCGATAAACAATTAAACTCGCTATTCTATTAACTTTACACTGTTAACCCAAATAAAGGCACATATTGTTAAATTTCAGGCGGCTAAAAACTCTTTTGTATGCGGCTTTCCTGTTGAAATGGAAAATAACATTTAATTGCATTACCTCCTCTCGCCGGTTCAGTTTGAGCAATTCACAAATTGCTTGATTGCACAACAAATACGACGTGTTCTGCATTGCAGCGTCGTAGCATGATTTGCAATTTGGCGTTTAAATGCAAGGAATTACGAATACGTCGGTAAAGAGAATAATGGATGTGTAACTATGATAGTTAGAAAACAAAAGACGTCCGGAGTAACGACGTCCGATTCAGTCAGTGACATGTTTACGACGTAAAACATCTTCTTCGTAAATAGACTAAGCTGCAAGAGGGAGAGAAAGGATCGAAGTATTATTTAAGGCAACTAGCATGTTTTCGACATCAAGAAACAACATTGTATTAATTTAGAAGGAGAAAAGATACTGGGTACTGGTTACTAGGTAACATCCAGTAAACATACTGCTGAAAGTAACTATTTTAACTTTTATTTTTCATAAAACCTAAAAACTGTTTTTAGCATATTTATTCTTTTGTCTATATTATATCTCCGATGGCAGTGTTATGCGAATGTCCTACTGTTATAGCACGAGTCACATTTATAATGCACACCATCGTTAAGAATAAACTTTTGACTGTTACACCGATAGTATGAATGAATAATGTATGAAATTATCTTGTTTGCAAATTCAACTTCATTAATTTAAGAAAATATTTTTTTTGACAAGACAGCTTGGAGCTTTCAAAAACAACTCCCAGTTCATGACACCCCTCAGGTTGGTCATACATTTAAGCGCTTGTCTGAATATTTACCACCGATTTCACCTTGGCTGAAGTGGACTTTATTCGCAGTGTGACAGTGTGAGGTGGACAGGTCTGTGACTGACAGTAATCGATAGGGATTTGCACACAAAAAAAGGCGGAGTACTCGCTACAGGGTTCTAGTGCTTTTCAACCAAACTTCACGAAGTTTGCTCTAACTCAGTGCCAAGTCCAAGAACGGATTTTCTGTTTAAATCCGCCACATATCTTCTGAAAAACCACACAATTTGGAACTTGGTTTTTTGGAGGCACAATACAAAGGCCATTCCGTAATTTGCGCCGATAAACGTAGCCTTTAAAAGGGATAATCTTGGTAGTTTCGCAAGTCCAGGCATTTCTTGTTTGTACGTCGTCTGGAAATCAAAATGCCACTGTCCCGCTCCTTATCAATTACATCTTTAAGCAGTTTGCCAATCTGGGAGGACGAAGCCCTGCCCGTGGAGGATTTACTGCTGTTCGAAATCGCCTGGGAAGTGACAAATAAAGGTGTGTACTCTTTCATAATTTCACCCTTTTAATACTATTTAGTTCTATTAAGTTATAATGCAAATCTACACATTTTTATAACATACAGGGCAATATCTTGATAGACTATAGATATTGCCATTACAATGCAATATAAATAAGGGTAGTCATTGTAACTCTGTACAACAAGATCCGTGACTGTGGACATGTAAGCTCTATAGGAAAATATCAGTGGCTATTGACATGCCAACTCAATAGGACAATATACATGATTGTGGACATGATGGTTCTCACTTTCACCTTTAATCTGAAATTCAGGGTAATCTCTGTTTATCCAATTTTCAGAATTTATAAGTATTCGTCAAACCAGTTTCTAAACAATCAGAATTATTCAGGAGTTCAGAAAAGATACTTTGTAAATGTGTTGGAGACATGGTTTTAACAGCCCAGGATAGGGTTACCCTTTTATTTTAGCGTGCGATCGTTTTGTTTGCAAATTGTGTAAATTAAAGGCAAGGAACGATGGTCCCTTCTCTCATCTCTGAGATCAGTGTTAAATCTCACAAGGTTAACAACATGAAATCTCACAGGTCAGCGTGAGTAGCTCACCAAGGTCAATGCTAATAGCTCCTAGATTATATCTCTGTCACTGGGAGCAGGTCATGCACCCGGGTTCAGCTGGTTAGGGGAAGAATGGCTTACCTCAGTGTCTCCCTCTGCTGTTAAATGTATGACTTAGCAGCCATTATTGCAGCTGAATCATCGTGTTCACTTTCAAAAGTTACCTGTTATTATGCAACATGTTACTATTATAATGTATGTTACAATCCATCATGTCATTATGTGACATCAGAGTATAGCTTCTTCTTGATATCAATAGTAACCGGTAACCTCTAACCACTATAGTGTACTACATCCATTTATATCGAAGGGGAAAAAGCTGGGTATATATTTATATTGGTACAGATGTTTAACCCGGAGTCCCTTTCTGCAACCCGTATGTATTGCTTAACGAAGGCAGCTGCAAACGCCCCCATCGCTGGGTCATAACTGTTTTCCACCCCAGGTCAGTAACCCACCTTAATAAAGTACGATTACTACTACCTCCCAGAGTCCCGACAGGGAGGAATCTATGGGGAGGTAATGTTCACTCACCGTTAAGACACACTTTATGGAGTGGTACGACAGGTCCTGTGAGACTAAGAAAAACTGAATTAGTTGGCTGCGTGTTTGCTAGTGCTGTATTCACACACAGGCACGTGGAACAGCCAGTGACCAATGGGAAGTCTTGTGTTCTTACTCATTCTGTGGTCTGAATTGTATCAGATGTCTTCCGTGCACAGCATCCAAATTATTATCATTCTCCTGATTAGGCTTTGAGTTCAGTCACTCTCGTCGTTATGAGTCAATGTCCCAGTCGATTGTAAGAATGAGTCACTGCTATGAAGATAGACAAGCCTCTCTTTGGAGACAAAAAGGGATATCGTATAAAGTACCCCTTTGTTGTTCAGCTGTTCTTTCTGCACAGTTTTACGTAATGTAATGAAAACCGCCTCTTAACGGGAGTGCGAACACCAGAGTGCTAATGCTGGACAGATGAGACCACGCTCCCCTGACAGTTAAACATTAAGCTCTGGGCAAATACAGAATTTGGCAATACCAACGTGCTTTTCCTAGAGATGAACGTGAATACGTGAATACGATTATTTTGTTCTCTGTTCACTGTCGTTTGCATGTCACTATATATATATAGTATATATATTGTGGGGGAAATCAGGGTCCTGTGCTGAAGTGCCGCTCTGTACACGGAAGAGTGCAGCCTGCTTCAAACCCAAACCAGCCCCTGAGGATCGCGTTCGATACGGTTTGCTTTTGTGTATTGCTTTGGAAATTCAACGGGACTCCTCTGACAAATCTGGGGACAGCGGGCATGTGGTGTGTGTGGCAGGGCTGGTAAACAAACTTGTAATTGGTCCGGGTCCACTCTGGTGTTAATGGCTCACTCAGGTCTGGTACGGGCAGGTGTAAGACCACACTAGTGGCACCCTTTTCCATCCTGGCCCTGCACATCCAGATGCCCTCTCCGTGTATTAGAGTATGCTGCCTGTGCGGCGGCGTTCTGTTTTATTGAGGGTTTTTCCATTAGAATTGTATAGAAGCTCTTCAGTGTGTGGGCCGGTTTCCTACATGTGGGCTCATGTTCCCAATGATCCTTTTAGGCCTTTTACAACAATCCTGCAGTAGTCGAACCCTCTCAGTCCCTCTCATGTTAACACCGGAAGGCCACATGCGAGGAACGGAGAGTCCTTCTCTGGTGCTTAATCCTTCCCTTCAGACGAACGCTTTCAGCTTTACACAATTTTCCTGCTGCTGTAAGGTTCAAAGTTCTCCATGCATTTGAAGGATCAGTAGTCCACCGGGAGGTCACTTTTCCACTGATGTTGCACATGGCTTTCTGAATGTCGGTATTTGGACATGCAAATATTTGATCACCATAAGGTGTTAGTCACTGCCACGTACATTACACAGATGACGTGATAGGGGAGTAATATTTAACATTGATAGATTTTGTAGCTATGTAGGTTGGAGATAGATAGTAATTTAGGTTGTGACAAAGATGTCATTACAGTGATTTAGATCACACAGATGGGATTACAGTGATTTAGATCACACAGATGTCATTACAGTGATTTAGATCACACAGATGGGATTACAGTGATTTAGATCACACAGATGTCATTACAGTGATTTAGATCACACAGATGAGATTACAGTGATATAGATCACACAGATGGCATTACAGTGATATAGATCACACAGATGGCATTACAGTGATTTAGATCACACAGATGAGATTACAGTGATATAGATCACACAGATGGCATTACAGTGATATAGATC
>JAOVYW010034267.1:9539-43104 GCA_025775045.1 Hiodon tergisus
AAACCCACCTTTGTAACAGGGAGAGAGGCGGGGGAGATGGGTGTCACTGACAGCCTTCCGACAGAGTGTCAGTACCTCACCGTTACATTTAAACAAAAAAGGCCATACGCTAAACCACGGCCTTTCACTGCACACCGACTAGACGGTGATATGTAGTCGTCTCCCTGTAGAGAAGCCTGGGTACATTTCTATGTCTCAGAGATAAAGACACACTTTCAGACCAGGTCAGACATTTGAGATTAACTGAAGCAAAGCAAAGGTCCGATATCAAAATACTGCGGCCAAACCGAACCACCAATTTCCATGAGACAAGAGGGATCAAAAAAGTAGGCAGATTAATAGTTCTGGTAAACAGGTGTACACGTTTGCTTATGGACACATATACCCGTGGGTCATTCTGGGTTTTATCAGTTATTTTGTTCAATTTCATACTAGATGCTATATTGCAAATTGGATACAGCACTGCAGTTCAGTGCTGAAAATTATCCCATTTACTGCTAGATGTGAACTGTACATTTTTTTTCATTATAAAAACTAGCCACGAATAAGATAACTGAGACATCCACTTAACACTCAAGGTTTTAAAGGAGCTTCTAGTTATTCAGAGTTTTCTAATACACATAGTTCAGGAACAAGCCAACATAATTCACACCAGGCATACAACCTCCAGTCTGTTCGTTCATTTATGGCGGTGGCGCCTTTCCACACAAGGGATCATCAGGAGAACTCCACGATTGATGAGTAAATCACTTCATTCCCCACTGCGCTCCAGATTTCACACTCGTTTCTCTGGGAATTTGAAGACTGCGTGCATTTCTTTTCTTTTCTTTTTCCAAATAGACAGTGATGCTGAGGGCTCACTAAAATCTTTGTCTGTGCCGAGACAAGACCCCCCTCCAGTGTGTGGGGCTAGCAAACATTCAGGGGATATCCTATAACACAGCCTGGGAGAAGATTTTTTTTTTTTTATGAGGCACATCTCAATTTCAAAGGCAATGATCATTCATCACACCTTGACTTTACAGGCTGTTATACCTCGACATTTCATTGTGTGGTATCTTTTACGCTTTCATGCGTAAAATTTTAACAAGGGGGGGGGGTGAAAAAAATAAAAATGCATAAACATATTTGATAGGCCCAATTGGGGGGATGGGGGTCAAGAGCGAGTTGTACATTACCCCTTCATGTGAAAAGTTTCCTTGTGGTGAAAGTCAGATGGCCGTTCACTGCACCTGCTGGCTAATACACTGGGATCAGTGGGGAAAAACACTTGGGAGAAGACAGTGACTTGGCACCCTAACAACTCTTACACAGATGACGCTTTTGTCAAAGCATGCCTGAGCGCCACGGAAACTGGAAGTGGAGTGTAACGTGTGCAAAACGTTTGGCAATTCATTATATTTCATATGCAAACGGGGTGTGTTTAAAAAAAAATTAATTCACTGTAGATGATATATGCTCAGATTTTCTTTTTTTGCATGCGTGTTCCAAACGCACACATACAACTGCAGAACAGTTAACAGAAGCCTGCTGCAAGTGTAAAAATGTTTCAGAAGTAAGCTTGATATTACCACCGAAACAATCCTTTTGACTTTCTGCACTGTCCTCGTCTCAACAAGGGGAGTATCCATTGCTGCCTATATGTAACTCCAAGCTCTTTGAAGTCGTGAGAGGAATTAAATTTTAACTAGGCTGAAATGCAAAACCCACTCTGCGGTGAGCTGGCTCCCCGTGGAAATAATACATTCTGATTCTGTACACAATGAGATAATACTACATTTGAGCTGTTTTGAGGGGAAAAAAAATAAAATGAGATGAGAACTTGATGAGAAGTATAAACAGGGCAATGTGTTGCTTAAAGCGTATTAGCATCATTTTTTTTTACATGTAATATAACGGATGGTTAATATGTAGTGAAGAATGGCAAAAACGAGCCGTTAGATTTTCTGGACCCTTCTTACGCTCACTGTAATCCCTTTGTGTCCGGCTTCAGAGAAAGGCTTTGAAGACGAGCCGAATAATTGATACTCAAATCGTGTTGCTGTGCTGATAGAAAATGTTCACAAAACTGTGATTTAAAATGGACAATGGCTGCGAAGAACGGGAAAAGAATAGCAAAGTCATAAATGGGGTATTACTTTAAGCGTGAGCACCAATTAAATGCGCAGTTGTATGGGATCTTTGCATTACGCAGATACCAATACAATAATTCCCTTAGTGTGATCTAGTTTAAGCTTCCTATTCTAAAGGTTCTGCTTTTCTTCACTTATTTCCTAAATATTGTAGGCTTCGCCGGGAAGTTTTGCTTCCCTCCATTGCAACCGGTTTCCATTCTCTAGACTGTTTTTGGCTCCACACAAGCTCTCTGCTGGGGCAGAGCCTTGAATTCCGCTCTGTATCAGAAAATTCTACAGCAGAATGTCAGGCCACCCGTCGCTGAGCTGAAACTGAACTGCAGCTAGGTCATGCAGCAATTATAGGTTTCTCTGTGTGTTAACTTTAGATGCAGAGAACTTTAACTCAATTGCTATTCTCAATTCGCTTGCCCTCTATAGGAAGATGGAAAATGAGAGCAGTTCCCCATTGACAACTACAGAATTACGGTAGGGGAAATACATTACCCAGCGTTCATCTGAGCAAATTGCAAAGCTTGGCTATCCCATCGTTCCTAGGACCAGAGCTTAAGCATTGCCCTTAAGACATAAGACAACGTGACAGATTCGTCAAAATTAAACGGCCCAATACTTCACCAGGAGCAGAGAAATTAAATTTATCATGTTTCAGGTAATATGCTCGGAAAGATATATACATCATAAACCGAAGAATTTGTATACTTAAGAAATGTAAGCGTTTCATGTCTAGAATTCATCTCTGTATGCTAAACTACTCCTTTTTTCCAAGTATGCACCAGAAGATATGGGCTAGGAACTCTCCAACCATGTGGTATCTTTTATAATGTTACAGTGGTTGTCATGAAGGTGAAAAACTATTTAAATAAATGTGGATACACTCAACAGTAGTTGAGAAAATGTGATCAGGATCAGTTCAAGACTAAAATGGTTTGAAACCCATGTTAGACACACATAACTATTAATGTTATAAACCAAGTTTAAACCAGATCTTCACAACGTTCACTGCAATCGTACCATTGGATGTCACATGACGTTCTTACAGAATAAATAAATTACAGTTCTTCCACTAAACACAATATATCCCCCCAGTCCAAAGATGTGTCTATGAGGCAGATATGGACCAGGATAATGGACACGAAACCGCCAGTACTCAGTGGATTTGGTGATTTTGGTTAGCGTTTTAATGCCCCCTTTAGAAGTCAGTTTCCTCATATCATGGTGCCAGTGATCCACGGTTCGACGCGAGGACTCCCTCTCTTTGATGAGGCATTCACTGTCACAGATTCCCTTCATCTAAGCTTTTCAAACTGGAAGCCCAGCTGTGTCTCAAGAGAACAGAGGGATGTTTTTGTTATTGTGAAAAGCAGCATGGCTATTTTAACCCCCCACCCAAAGAAACAATGTGAGCAGGTGCTGGGTAGGAGGGGTGTAAATCTTACAGTTGAATTAATCTATTAGATGGCCATTGTGCTGGCTCTGCACTCTGCAAGAACTCAATAGAGCCGGACCTCGTGTAAATCTTCACGAGGGGAGAGCGCTCCATATATTTCACACATGTTCACCCTGGGCCCAGCTGGCCCTGTGCCAGACCCAACTGGACATGTGGGCCTGTTGAAACGTGCAAGGAGGAAACGGCCAATCACATTAAAGCAGTTTAAGCAGTTTAAAAGCAGTTCCATTACTGGAAAACATTGTTGCCAAAGTAAACAAAAGACATTTACTAAACGTTTTTTGAACAAAATCATGAGAGACTCAAACAGAAATACCACATCGATAGCATGTTAAAAACACACCTTAAACCAGACTGGTCACAGGACAAAAAGCACTAATACATTAACCTTTGACATCCACGGCATGACCTGTAGACGTCTTCATTATTCGTTCTTATGAATAGAGGGACAAAACGTAAAATTTCAGTCTTTAGTGCCGCTATGTAGGCCTGGTATTAACATCTGTTGAAAAATAACTTACTACTTTCATTACGTTTTTACTTTCAAGCGTTAGGCCTTTTGCAGCCGCTTCATTCGTTGGTCAAGATTTGATGTTCGTAAACCAATACTTTGCTGTATTTTTTTTTTTTCTCTCAAAAGACGATTTGGTCACTCGTCCAGCATTCAAAAAACAAAAAAACAATCGGATGTTGGATGTAAAACAGCTGCCGACATTCTGATGACTCAAACTGTTCTGACGAATGATCTCGGAGACAGCGGTGATTCACCACTGGTGAAGGCGATCGTTTAAGTAGCCTATATTACAAGAAACCAGAAAAACCCAGTACCATACATAATATTGATACATGCAAAATAGTTCATAGCTTCACTAACATCAATTAACCATAGGTTGCCTTGTGTTTCAATAGATATCCTTCTGTCGTGAATATACCAAGTAAACACCATTACCTCAATTCCAAACATTTAGTTTCTTCGGGTAAGCTTACTAAATCTATTCCCTCCCGGGAATTTTTCTGAATATTTCGTTCTTTCCAGGGACTTTAGTTTAATCCCAATCTCTATTTTCGTTCATATAACATAGTTCGTTTAGTTCCTTGCTGGCTCTTGAGGGCAGGACTAAACTATATATTCTGAGTTCAAGTGGAAATCAAAGACTAGCTAGGCGGTTTCACTCAACATATTAGTTATATCTTTTTAAAGATTTCTACCTAAATTGCGGTCCTTGTCAGGGAGGTTTGGCTTGTGTAAGGCAGTCTAAATGAGAATGAGGTTGCATAAACAAGGTTATGTCACACCGATGGTCAATACGTAAATGAAACACTGGTTGATTGGGGGTCAAATGTCAAAGTAGTTCAGGTTACATCGAGTGGGCAGGAAATATAAACGTACCATTAGTTTAGACAACGTGATAGGTTAGTTTAAAAATTAAACGGTCAAATGGTTCGCCAGTAACAGATGAATAAAATCAGCCTTTTAAACGTAATATATTTCTTTAAAAGATATAGTTACACCTTAAGTCACAGTAATATGCATAACATTTTAGCAAATATTAAATAAGACGAGTTACATAAAACAAAATATGTAGAATTAATTGTGCACTGTGAACTTGCAAAAAACATAAATATTGTGATATGTAAATTCTGAATTTAGTTGCATACGTACAGACTACACATAAATTTTTTGCATTGATGAGCTAGCTTACCATATAAATATTACAGAGAACCTAATGCTGATTATTCTGAAATTACTGGTTGAGAACTTTCATAGGCAATCATTCTAAAAAGTGCTGAAACTTATGTTTGAAGGTTGAGTATACACATTCATCTTTTTCATAATATATGGAATTTTCCTCCAGGGGTGCGCCTCCAATGTCTCTTCATTCTCATTCTTAGCCTTGAAGAAATTAAATGACGCAGGTTTTGAATTAATTGCAAAAGCTGAAAAATTGAGCTTATACACCAAAACGTGAGCCCCATACGCCAAGTCTTCTACTCTTGGATTAAGTTTTACCATCAACATCAACAGACTTCGGGAGCAAGAAATAAGACAGAAAACTTGATAACATGGCAAAATTGAATTTATTGTGACAATTTATCCCCAGATCAGGCTATTGGAATAATATCTTAATATTTAGTGACGGCTCATATTGTGTTTTGTCTATAATGGATTAAGGGGAGGAGATGGGAGGCTACCAGAAAGTTAAATTAATAAATTACTGCATGTTTTATGACCTGCGAAAAATGCACAGCACCAGACAAAAAACACACACACACACACAAACAACAAAAAACCATGTAACACTGAAAGAAATACAAAAGTTAACCCCACCCATTGTTAAGCTAGTGTTATTTACAATGCAAGTAAATTATGGGAAAAGCATTTGGTTTCCTTCAGTTTCTACACAAAGCTGACCAAGGCTTGTGTGTTTACAATGTTTTATAAATCCGTTTAGAAGCAAGTGTGTCTGGACAGACTAAAACTTCTCCTTATCCTTTGACAAATGTCAAAACATTCAATTGTGTAGCTTAAATTACATAGTATGTGAAGTTTCCAAAACAGGAACCCTTTGAACATGTAATTTCTCTGTAAAGCCATAAACATGTAGGCCATTGGGAGAAATGTCACGATAATGTAGTTTTAACTTTTGTTCAAAAAGCTGCAGATTGCATTATGTTCAGTAAACATTAGCAGAAACACAGAGTTTGTCACACCAGTGACAAAAGACATCAAAAGTAAATCAAGAATAAACATATAATTTCTATTTATAGACTGTGCTGCTAAAATAAAGTTACAATATTTTCACACACACAGGACTAACAATCCAATATATTGCATGACATTACTACTGCAGATAAACAGTTTACATATACACATACATACATATACTCAAAATATTAAATACTGATAAATATGAGTCCTGGATAGTTAAACTTCAACAACGAATCTGAGAAACGTTACACATCTAGAGGAAACTGCTCAGGCTAAATTATTTTGTCTAGTGCGACACAAAACGTACAAAGCTTTGGAGGAGGCAACAGTAGGATTTAGCACATCTATGGCAGTCGGTTAGTAACAACTACTCCATTAATCTGAACTTCAACGGTACCGTAATAACTACTGCAGTTTCGACATTAGGTTCCTGCTATGACTGATAGCAGCCTTGGTCCCAGTAGTGTCCATGGAAAAGAGAAGCTAAGGAGTCCAATCCAAGCCATTCACAAACGGCTTGGTCTGCGTCCCACATGTCGTCAAACACACTTCTCTGGAACATTGTTTCATAAGTGCATTGGTTTTCTTCATCATCATCATCATCAGAAAGCTCCGCAGTACCACCTTTAAACAATTAAGGCACCTTTTACACCCTAGGGTAAATGTATACTTCTAATAAGAAGACAAGACTTAATAAAGAGAGATACAAATTTGTCACCAGGAACAGTCATGGAATGCCTTCGGTGGGGGTTATGAAACACAAAGGATACGGACAATAAAAAGCGGCACCATTAAATCTGCCATAACGTTGGCCACCTCATTGCCAGGGCAGGCCAATGCCCACTTCTTCACCTTTGCTCATTTATTCAGTCAGTAACCGATGTTGAGTTTGTTTTTGTTCAGCTCCCTCTCCAAGTTGCCGATCAAAGTGTCGATGCTCTGCTGCAGATCGTTGAGGTTGACCCTGTTGCTCAGAACGGGGTTGATCTCCTGAATCTTCATGTAGGCTTGGTACGTGTTCTCTTTGGCTAGGTGCTTCTGGGTCAACAAAATGTGATTAGTGGAATCCTCCGGTAAGACCGTCGTCTCCTCCTCCTCCTCCTCCATTACACCCTCTTCGCCTTGGTCCCCTTGTCCACCCGTTACTGCCAGCACCGGGAGATCCAACTCCTGTCCCCCCTGGCCCTCCTCTGCACTACCCCTGTCCTCCCAGGGGACATCATCATAGTCAGCCTCCTCCCTGGGGCTCTTCCTTGGGGGCTGGAAATAGCTCTCCCTGCAACGACTCCAGTCACCAGCATAGCGATTGCTAGGGCTGTCCAGCCGGCCTGGCCTGGGGCGCAGCAACCCAGAGACCTCGTCCTCACCAACTTTCAGTGTCTGTGGCCGCTCTTTTCGCCTGAGTAAGCACTGTGAGGCAGCGGGCATCCCCGCTGGGGGCCCCTTCTTCAAAGCTGGGTTCCTGCCATGTGGGTCCACCACTGAAAGAAGAGGGAATGAGGAGGATTCGTCACAACTCGCAGTGGCCTTGAGACCAGAACGGTTTAGCGCTGTACCCACCCCAGCCCGGACGCCGCTCTGCCAGTTGTGCACCAGTCACAATCTGCAGTGGATTCTTACCGATGAAATCCCGCTCACAGGGCTTAGTCTGCTCTCGGGCAAGTCCCTTTACCCGACTGTGCCGGTCTGGAGGTCCACATTAATGTTTCAAGAAGTACTTTGATAATCAATTTTTATAAGAACTATCTAAATCACATTATTGACAAAAGGAATAATCTTTTTTTTTTTTATGTCAGAACATACTTGGTGCCAGTCAACATGCTAAGGTTTTAATGTTTTTTATACATTCTTAGTAAGTCCAAAGAATAACCGAGAACAATACGCGCGGATCCCACCGAATGAGGATTCTGGGTGACCATGTGGATTATCTTAGAGGCGGTTTTATTTACAGGGCACAGTGTGGAGAGGCGGAGGATGGTTAATGGGTGGCCCAACTGGGACCTCTTTCTCCCCTCCCCTCCCCTCCACTCCAGCCACCTCCCAGCTCACGTTTCACAGTTGCACAAACCGTCGTGCAATGCCCTCACCCTCCAAAACGCACAGTTTCACCAGACGTGATCTACAACGGAGATCCATTAACGAATGACCAATGAGAGGTAGAGAACAGCGGAGGGGTGATGTGAAGGCCGGGTTAGGGATGTCTGTAATTACAGATGGCATATATCTAAAGGAGGTAGACGTAAAGATTGGAGTGCATATTGGGTTACAGCTTAATTCAGTGTTAAATTTACAGAGGGTAAGGGTCATTGCTTCTCTTTGATTTAAGATTACACTCCTGGCTGGTGGAATTTGGTTCAAAAATAATCCTTAAATGATACGTTTCATCCTTCATTTCTTAACCAAACCATGCGTCTTCCAGCTCTGGTTTCCTCCTGTGTCTGTAATTTAAGTTCCGTTTTTACCCACATCCTCTCTCTCTCTCTCTCTCGTTCTCTAACCACTGGGTAAAGGGAGGTACATACGTGTATTTTTGGGTATGGGCCATGAAAAATTTTGATACAGCATAAGGTGCATGGTTGTATACACAAAAAAGGTAAATACAATACAGAATATGTCTGTATGAAAAATTGTTAGAACGGGGGAGGGGTTTACGTTTTTACAAGACACTGAGGACCCTGGCTAATTCAACGCCGCAGGCTGAAAACACCATGCACAGAGACCGGGACAGAACAGAACAGAACAGTATACCTGGCCAAAGTTGGAGCAGGTAGTGCAGCACCTCGATGTGCTTCTTGAAATGCAGGGCGCTGGCTAGCTCCTCTGAATGGGCAAAGACCCGGTTGCTGTGGCAGGAGGCCTCCTGTCGCTGGCTGAGCAGGACCGGACCGAAGCACACAGCCAGGTTCTGACAGGTCATCTTGTTCTCTTCGTGGTGAGAGGCCACCAGCCTCAGGTGGTCCAGCAGGACGTGTAGCGTCTCCTAATGGAGTTCAGTCGCAGACACAACAAAGATTGTCAAGTAGGTGTTTGGCTGGGCTTTTTTCCCCCCTCAAAAAAAACTAAACGGGGCTAAAATAAAAAAACGGTGCCGCTTTGTAAATGTGCCAACAGCAGACTGCGTAAAGGCACAGAAATGGAGGACAAAGAAACGGCACATTTCATGGGCCTGGCTACCCCCACTCCCTACACATTTGTACACTGTGTCCTCAGGGAACTCCACCATCAGGCCCAGTGAGTGTGCGCTTATGTCTGCCAGCAGCTGCAGACCCTTAATCAATGTCATCTGGGTGTTGCCAAGATGACAGGAATGTCAAGCAGCCTAAACAACAATGGGTGCATAGACCATAGCCCCCCCCCCCCCCCCCAAAAAAAACCATGATATGAATCCAACACAGTCGCTACACCTTACAAAGCCGCTCTTCAAAGCTCTCACCTTCTCCACCTGTGGCAGGTTGGCAAGGAGGCCAATGGCGTGCTGCGAATCTGCGCGATCATTCTCACACCCACTGGGGCCGATCCGTAGAGGCCTCTTGGCCATGCCGTCGAGAACGGCCTCATACAGCTGCTGGTTTATCAGGGGGTTAGGCAACTCCCGCAAGTAGTCCTTGAGAACACCTGGAACAGAAACACAGGGAATTTCGTTTACTGTGGTACCACAGACGTTTTACTTGGTATTGGATGAACAAATCGTGAGAATAACAGGGATGGGCGTTAACAATTTGCTTAAACAGGATATGGGCAAATAATTTTTCTTTTGAAATCTAGTCAACGAGTCAAGAGTCATTGGGAATCAGGAACAGCGTTTTGATCGGAAACAGTGCATCGGCTAAAAAAGGTGTGTCTGCTGACATCACCTGTGCTTGGCATTGACAAAAGAACTGACCAAATTAAGACATTTTAATAGAGACTTCTTTGGCAGAAAATCCCTTTTGTGCACAAATAATATCAGCTTTCTGAATGGAGTATCCAACCTAGTGGGCATGAGAGTGCCGCTTTCTTACAAAAGGAGTTTCAGAGAGGCCGTGCTACAGCTCAATAAACAAGCCACAAAAAGGAGACGCGCATCTCCAACACCCGATATTCGTTCTGGAAGTGACCCGAAATTAACCAAAACACAAAGGATGCAGTGGTGTGGCACAACACTGGGAAGGGAATCTGTGTCCTGCCCCTTTAAGACCGACCAGCCTGACAAAAGAACCTGCCTGCTGAATACTAATAGTTCTCAGCTGTAAAACTGGTACTGCTGGAGACAATGGTTAATCAACTTCAGCATAAAATGGCTGCTAGTTTGTTTAGGCAGGATGGGTACCGGAGGGGAAAGTATTGATTGTTTGGACCTAGGCTGAGCTGAACCAGAGATTTGTTTGATGGATTAGCGAGCGTTTGAGGATTTTCACCTTTTCTGTAGGCAAACCGGATTATGCTTTTGGATGAGAACATTATTTTGGATTAACGGACACTTTTCACCGTTTTGACTTTGTCCCTTTGCTAAATAGGAGAGCGGCGGCCTTGCCAAATATTCCTGCTGAAGGAGTTTGATTAATCCTCTGTGTATGATCCAAATACCACGTGTGTTTGGCAACAAAGGGGATCATTTGTTAACCGGTTTCAACTGGGAGTTTAAGCGTTATCTATAAAGTTGCGAATGCTCTGTTCAAACACGTTTCTGAGAGATCCCCTCACCTCACCGTCAAAGCACACCTGTTTAATGGGTCAATCATTGCCAAAGCTGCGGTCCTCTGTCCTTGGACCGTCCGTTAGCTTAGCTCCATTCCAGTGAGCTAGCTCAGAAGCCTCCGCCCTTACTGACCACACCTCAGCCAGCCATCTGCGTTCCAGAGCCGCTCTATGCGCGGTGAACTCCTGCCGTGGACCCGCAGCGGAACCCACTTGGCAAACGACCCTGGATCGCAGGTCTATTCCGCTACACTTGTTTGTTTTTGGGTTGGTTTTTGTTGTAGCCTCGAAGTCTGGACAGGTGCGAGGGGTGCAACTTCCACAGACGGGCATTCTTTCCACAGACGGGCATTCTTTCCACAGACAGAATGATGAAGAGCAAAGGTGTCTTCAGGTGTGATAAAGACTTGCCAATATGGCTCAAGTAACCTCGTATATGTGCATATTTTCATTTTCAAATGACAAGGATAATATAATTAAAACTGGTAAACTATCAACTTTTACAACCGCTATAAGACTTATATTTGCTGGCTACTAGGAATTTGGGCGTGCCATTCAAGGATCACTTCACCTAACCTCCAAGTTGGTGTTAATCACATACGAGTGTGAAAAGTAGGAAACATAAACCATGTGGTCTGAGAGTTTATGGTGTGCATGAGATTCCAGGAAGTTTTTGTAAAGGAAACGTACTTCCAATGAAAACAAACACATCCCTACTTGATATTGTTTGGAATCTTCCAGACATCGTTTACCCTTTCCCAGTGGCAAATGATTATCAAAAGACTATTACGTAGACGTTTTATATACACCATACACATCTTTGTTTATTTTCCCCTAGCATTATAGTCAGGAGTGTAATGATCTGGAAATTGCTTGCTTGGACTGGCTTAGATGGCTTTTGTTGCTTCATTAGGGCAAATCGTTTACTTTTATTAATGATTTTCACCATCTATGTTAAATTAAAACTATGCTCATCTGCTTCATCTCTCCTTGACCACCACCACCACCACTTAAATACGCAGCTAACCTCCAACCCGCCTTTGGCAACACCCACTCGCTCCAAAGGGCAAATTTAAACAGCAAGCAAAAACTAACAAGCCCCACTGGTGTGGGCTCTTTTTTCTGGACCATTCAACCGTTAAGTGTGTGTTTTAGACTGACATGCGAATTCACGCAGATCAAAGCAGACACCATGTAGGATCTGCACAGCGGGCTTCGCCTCAAAACCAGCATCCACAAACTCACATATTCCCATAGTTCTTTCCTTTCTCCAACTATTCTGTACCCTTCTACGAAATGCCTGACTATCGAGGGTCTGTAGACGACCAAACCCGATAAATCGCCAGCATGAACTACCGCCCACGTTCTCAGAAAGGAGGGGGTCGTTACCTGTAATGACGTTGACGTCGGGGAACTGGTCCTCTGTGAGCTCCACGGCACGACTGTCCCGTTCGAAGGCCTCGCGCAGCTCCTTCTTCACCGCCGCTGAGCCGCAGAGCCGGTACAACCCCACCACCTGCCGACAGGCGCCTCACGGTTACCGTTACCACAGTCACTACACTGCACCTCAGATTTATCAAGCCTAGGTGCGTCTTAGTATCCCTGTTTATATGCAGCCAATTCGGAAATTAACCTCAGTTATTTATTTATTTTCCTGTGAAAAGGTTACAAGTTAATTTAGCTGCTCGTCTGAAGGAAGAAAAGTAAAAGACAGAAGAAAAAAACAACAACCTTCTAATAACCTCTAATAACATGTAATACATGTATAGCTATGCTGAAACAATGTACACTTCTACAAAACCTCACAGATCCTCTCCCGCTTGGGAAGACTGGGGCTGGGGGCCCGGGGGGGTCATGACCTTTGACCGGGCTGTTCCCCTCCGCTCCTGCGACGCCTGCCCAGGGCTTCGCGCTGGTCTAATGAAAGCACAGAGCTCTCAGGACGAATGGGAAAGCCCTGCAGTTAGGAGTTGATGAATGCGCTTTGTGGGTGTGCTGGTGACACTGCGGTCAAAGCTGGCACGGTCAACAGCGGCCGAGAACATCCGCGCTGGCGTCATTAGGCTAGTTAGTGGGACGCGGGCGCGGGCGCCAGGCCCCGACTTGGTGTGCTTAAGGGGCTTCAGAATCAGTGGAGGAAAATCTCTAATTTAAAATTTTGAAAATGTTTACTTTTTTTTTTTTTTTTTTTTAAATCGTCCACACAAAGAGCAGGACATTCAAACTTGATCTTTTCTTATGAAACTGCATTTTTATTCTTCTCAGAAAAAACGCTGAATCGTGTTAATTCAAGCTCGGTTTCCTACCCAGCATGCTAGGTGAAGATGAGAAGCGGAACTAAGGGAGAGCCCACAAGCTCTAAAAAGCCTACTGCATAAAGTTTCACTGCCTACGTCTACTTACTCACAGCCATGGTCAATTAAAGGACAGCCATCATATTGCACAAAGCATAAAAGACCAGATAGGACAAACGGTAGACAAATTACATTCACGAAATCACAGCATTGATTTGTGGTCTAATGTCTGTCGAGACGCAACTTTTGCTACCCAAAAAAAAAGAAGAAAGGAAAAAGGAACGCTTGAATGAGCACAGCGCTAACCTGACAGCCCCTCCTCTCGATCTCCGCGATGCACTTCTCTACGACGAGCGGCACCATCAGCCCCGTATTCTCCCGCTCCACCACCCAGCTGGCATCCACCCCAAACACCTGGGGCTCGCCGGCGCCGGCGCCGCCGGGCCGCTCCAGCCAGTTCTGCCATCGCTCCATCAGGCTCAGCTTCACGTAGATGGTCCCTCGCGGCTCCAGGCGGACGGCCAGCCGGTGGGTCCGGGTGACCCGGAAGAGCGTGGGCAGAGCCACGCTGCCATGGCAACAGACGCGGTGCCGGCGTGGAGTGGTCTCCCAGCTGAACACCGCCAGCTTCAGGTGCTGGGCGTTCTCCAGCTCGATGTTGAAGGTGTGGTCCATGTCCAGGAAACCGGTCCGGCAGGTGAGCAGCGCCGTGCGGGCCTTGTTGACCGAGTCCACCTGGATGGCGCAGTAGACGTCGCGGGAGTCCGCGCGCGACGGCTTCAGGTCCTCCGCCCCGTAGAAGTGGAGGCTCATGAGCCCAGAGATGTACTGAGTGCACTTGGGCTGTCCCGCAAAACTGTAGAGGCGGAAGGCGTCGGTGTCCACCTCCGCGCCGTGGAGCTTGGGTCCGCCGCTCGCCGGGGTCTGGTCTTTGCTCTTCGCGGCCTTGCCCGCCTTGGCCACCAGCTCTGGGGAGTCGCCGTCACTGAGGTAACCCCCCTTGCTGGCCGACTTGGAGCTGCCCTGCCTGGTGGAGACGCTGCTGTCCAGGTGGTAACGGGAGATGACGTTCCGGCAGGCCGCCACCTGCCCAGCCCCTGGCGGAAGGCGGGGACGAACCTGTGGGGACCCTTTCACGCTCAGCTTCCTGCTGAGTTCCGGAAGCTTCTTCATCTGCATGGACAACTTCCTCACGGTGCGAGGGGACCTGATTCGGTCCGGAAAGGACCAATTGATGGAGCTTCCCTTCTTGAAGAGTTTGGGGCTGGAGAGAGGCGAGAGGCCCGCGCCAGGTGAATCGTTGCCATCTGATGGAGAGATAAGCGGGTCAGTGTCAACGCCACCAGAAGGCATTAATGAATGTCTGTAACTGTAATTACACGCAAAGGACAGTTCAAGACCAAATTCATTCTACGCGATGAAGCCAAGTTTCAACAAGCAATAAAAAAAAACGTTTGCGTGTTAAGCCGTAGATTCTACACCAGGCAGGTTGTTTAGTTAACATAATCTAAAGGAAGATCGCCCATGACGGATAGTCAGGTTTTCAACCACAGTTAGGACCTTATGGTTTCCATTACTCGCCAAAAAAGGTGAAGAAGGTATTTAACAGACCACGGCATTGCGGGGTTCCACTTTCCCTCAGTTGAAATATTTTTCAAAACGTAGCCTATATGATAAATAAGTTAACAAGAAAAGCTATACGCTTTATATTAATATTATTACTATTGATCTCAATCTACATTGCTTGATGATAAAATGTTCATAAATACATTTTCAGTACATGGAATGTCAAAAAACATCTATCAGGGTAATAAACGAGAAAAACCCTAAACCCACAGTGACAAATTCTCAATTTGTTTGTCAGAGAGTGTGGGATTATCACTTCCCAGCAACAGCGAGCCGTGGCACGCAACACAGCCCGATCGAGACCAGTTCTATTTTCAGAACGACTGGCTATGAGCTGGGGGGGGGGGGTGTGTGACAACAAAGCATTCCCTTGAACAGCGATTTAGAGCCCTGTCCTGCGGTAGTCATGTTTAAATCTGCTCTTTCTTCGCTATTTTCCGTGTTCTGGAGTTTACAGCACAGCCAGAGGCTGTCACCGGGTTAAACCAGACCAGTACACGTCAGCGACCGCGACCGTAAAAAGGAAGTGCGGGGCACCGTTAAGCCTGAGGTTCTGTCACACAAACGAGCGTCACCAGGCAGAGAGGCGAGAAGTCGCATTCCAAGGGCTGTAACTGGAGAACACCGCCAGATCTCTTTACGCACCCCGATGGCCAGACCTCCACCCCCGGCACACGGGCCGCGACACCTCCAACAAAGCTTCCGCCACCTTCATTTTTACGGCCCCAGTGGTTCAGCCGCGATGGGTGCCGGGAGCGTGGAGGAGGTCAGATCGGGTTTCGCCGTGACCCTGCCTTACCCAGAACCTGACGTGTGCTCGCTAAGCAAACACACTTCTTTAGAGCAACTGTGATGACTCCTAGAATAGAAATAAAATGGCTTTGTATTTTACAAATGCCTTGGTCCCCATTCTGGACCAAGAAAAAAAGAAAAAAAGATTTCAAAATCATACCATCATTTTTTCCCACCTAGACACCTGCATAGATGGTTCATTATAAATTTAAAAATGTACTTAAGGAACGCTGTAATTGGAATATAACAAACTAGCATTATTCGAAGGAGCCAGCCTCAAATGAGAAAAGTATCAGAAGTTACTGATTGGCTACTGAAAGCTTTAAAATGTCAAGGCATTAATAATTTAAAACATGAATTTTGTGATGGTGCGTCGTCGTCGTCATCATCATCATCAATCATGAACCCTTCCAGACACTGAGCAACAGCGTGTGGCAAGCAGCAAGCCGTGCTGCCGCCTAATCCTCTCAGGACCCGGGGATGCGTCGGTCGTTAGTCAAAGCACTGGCATTACAGCGAGTTTAATCATTAAACCCTGCAGGAGCCTCTGCCGCTCACTGTTAACGTTCCCTTTTCCTGCTCTCCGTCACGTATCAGATCTCACCTGGCTTGCATCTTCCAACTTGTTGACATTAGGGATGAGTCACTGTGTTGACCTGACATCCACAAACCATGAGGCAACAGTGAATTTACATCCGCTTTCCAACACACGGAATCACTGCACATCAGATTACACCCTACTTGTCTTTCCCGCGTTCGCATTTGTGCCCAAGGAACAAAGCGAAAAACAGATCTACTTGAACCCTAAACCATTTTCTAATTGGAAAAATAACTAGCACATTTTTCCCCCATCTACTTTTTAGTTTTTCCTTCTCTTCCCTCCCACATTAGGCAACAGGCAAAGCACAGCAGGCAGAGAAGTAGTCTCATCACTGTGGCACACACGCAGGGTAACCGGCACCTCCTCTCGTGGAGAGAAGGGCCCACATGCCCCAGTCACTTCACATTTCAACATAGTTTCCATCTGCAATGCGAGCAAAAGGACGAAAACCAAACCATAACCAAACGACTGTTCCAAAGCGATCAGCCAGAACAAAGAAAACTCACACAGAGAACAATCCTTAAAAACAGTCATTTGTACCCAGGTAAAAACCCAGCTGCTGGCGCCAGTCAAGGTTTCTGTCAGCTATACTTACTAAAGATTGGGAGTTTATTCCAGGGTGCAATATACTGTCAATAGAAAACAAGTGATAAGCCAATCTCACACAAGCAGGCTGGACTTGGGATCATGTTGTATGACCCTATGATAACACAGTACCTCAAAGGGTGAGAGAAATGTAACTGCACCTGTAAATGTGCAGGTCTACACTGGTTCTCAAGGCCGGTCCTGAACGACCCTAACCAGGACGTTTTCCCATGGCTCATAAAATAGACTGAATTGCTGAGGCTAACTTGGCTCAGTTAAGGCAATAATTGGTTGATTCCTGTGCTTGGCTGGAATGAACACCTGCACACACAGGGGTCGTCCAGGACCAGGCCTGAGAACCTCTGGTCCACACTGTCGAGGGTTCAGGATGTGGGAACGTGATGGGGATAGAAACAAAAAAACAATCCGCCCTTTCTCCTCATTTTAAGTGACTTCACATTCATTCAAAAGGTGAAGGAAAAGAGGAGTCTTGCATGCCCCAATCGCCTGAATCTGATCTCAGGTCAGCTCAGGTGACATCAGCGGGGATTGTGGACATTTTAAAGGGCTTTATAGAGACAGCGCAGTGTCAGTCAAGACACCGTGCAAGCGCAAAACTAATTACTTAATGGCACTGCCTGGACGGTCAGGTAACTGGAGAAGTCTGCTGAAATACTGAATGACAATGTGAGAACCTGAGGAGCAGGCCCGAAGTCAACCAGGGACTTCAATGCTCACAAGTGCTTTTTTAGAATCGCTTTAATGTCAATGCTTCACGATCCCCTGTGCATTCTCTGTTTGTAAATTTAAACAAATCATCTAAAAAGTACATCCAAACTTATATTTATTGTAAAGTTAAGGTAGCCAGGTGTTGCAGTTAGGCAAACTCTGCTAGTGTGTGCTAATGATGATTTTGGAAAAAAAAAGAAAGTGTGATGCTAGTATAGACAATTAGTTTGCTCCTTGAAATATTCCAGGATCCCCTTTGTTAGCCAGCTATTTAAGTCTTTAATCAGACATGTTTAGATCCTGACTTAAAAAGATGTCAAGTAGCTTCACTTTCAGCAATACCATGAGTACAGATCCAAACTGCATGCCAGCTGCTTGCTAGTCACATCTACAGCATGATTTTGTACATAAATCTCCGCTAGCTTGCCGCTTCCACCAGCTAGCAAGCCAATTACGCAAGACTGACGCTTCATTTATCCGACCCGTGCCTAAATGAACATGAGCGGAAAAGGAGAGCAGTTCAAGTGTAGATCACCAGCACAGCAGGTTCTCTGTAATTATCGTTTAGTGAACACATGCAGAGAGAGTAGTGTAAACAAGGAGTAGAGCCAACAGTGCGCGTGTGTGTTTGTACAGCTGCAAGAGTGAACAGTGAATTCGTCTGTCAGTGTGGAGAGGTGGACGCTTTGAGAGTATTGTCAAACATATAGCGCGCTTTGTGCGACCGCGGCTTTCTCGGGCCGTGCGCCTCCCACCTGACGAGGCAACCGGCTGCTGAGCTCTGTGAGCGCTTCAGCCTGAAAGAAAGCAACGTCCGCGCGCCGCGTGGCTCCCAGCGTGTTTATTGCAATGGCAATGAGCAGAGACCATCGTCTCTGCATCGTTTCCCATCGATTACCATTCATTTTTTTATAAATCTGTCTCCTTCCTAAATGAATAGGATTTTTTTCAACACTCAGATCTAATCAGATACGGTGTAATGTCGGTGGGCAGTAGTGTCGATATGTCGGTTGAAACAGTACCTGGAGCTGAACTCCTGGGCGCCAAGGTTTCCTCCACAGCCTTGCACACAAGCACTGGCTTTCGCGGCTCCATCGGTTCCTGGGAACGCGCGGCATTTGTCCGACCGATTACGCCACCAGGGCTGTCCCGGGCCTCCGACGTGCCCCCCGGCCTGGGATCCTCGTCCTCTGGTATGGGGTTGTACCAGATCTCGCCTTCATCGTCTGCGTCGTCCTCTTCCGCTTGGTCCACGGCCCTGGGATGGCCCCCACTGACACGGGCCAGGTGACGGACCATCATCCTGCCCGTTCCAGGTGCAGAGACTGAGGGGTTGGACACAAGGCCCCGGTCCTTCTCTCCTCCAGTAAAATTCAGGCAATCCTCAGGGGCGTGGCCCCTCTTGGCGCTCTGCTGCAGCCAGTTGCGTTTCTTGGAAACGGTAATGGTGTTAGGCGGATGCGGCCACTCACTGGACGCCTTGCATTTTCCCACCCTCGGCTGCTTGGGGGCCGCCGTGGAGCCGTGGACGTCCTCAGCCAAGCCTGCAGGAGAAATCGCACAAAAATGTGTCTAAGCAGGATGGACAAGCATCTCCAATCATGTGGGGAACAACTGCTGCAGAGCTGGTCTAAGCCGATAGGAAATACAGGCCGTGTTATGGGCCGGTGCCTCGCGTGACCTGTTATGCAACATTTTTAACATACAACACAGTTTCCCTTTAGCGAGAGTATTATCGCACTAATATTAACACATTAAATCGGTCAGGTTCTACCCATTGATTTCCCACCAAACACCCATCATTTTTCACTGCAGCCGTGAGGGCATACAGCATCATCTCTCATACCGAACCCTTTATTACAAGCTTTTGATCATCATCATCTCATTTTCCGGCTTACTGGGTTTTAAATCATTTTTATTCCTTCTTCCAGTGTGGAATGGACAGTGTCACATTTAGTTGTTGAAGACCGATTTTAAATCGTAAACAGGCTTTTGACAAATAATTTGATTCTGGAGAACTACGGTTGACTGCATTTAAAGCACCCCCCGGGTCACCCTCAGCCCCTGCTGCGTTTTAGATGGATTATCATTTCCGGAGGACGTCTCTGGCAATTGACCCATTTGCCACTCATCTCTCATCGGGAAGATCATTCCTTTAAGGGGGTCTTCAGTAACACCGCTGGAGACACGAACAGCGTTCCAGGTCTTGGAGACATGTACCACCAGGTACCTCTCCCTCATTCAGACGTCTGGAG
This sequence comes from Hiodon tergisus, assembly GCA_025775045.1. NCBI lineage: Eukaryota > Metazoa > Chordata > Actinopteri > Hiodontiformes > Hiodontidae > Hiodon > Hiodon tergisus. The sequence goes on from JAOVYW010034267.1 coordinate 29,391, forward strand.
AATGATTAACTCACTTAATGAGTGAGCGAGCGGCAGTAGTCTCCAGAGTTACTCACTCAACACACATATTACAGATTGAAAAGCTTATACATTTTTTTTTTTTTAAACTCATAGGTCAATTTAGGTAGCACACTCCCCAAATATTAAAAAAAGGCTCCATATTTCAACATTTCTCTGTGATAGACTGCAGAGTAGAGATTAATATCAAAGAAAGGGCATACTGAGTGGAAAAGACCCAACTATTGATTTCCTGCAATTCCTGCACTAGCATCCGCTGACCCCGTATCACTGAAAGCTACCACAGATACATCATTCTATACTAAAACCAAAGGTCTGGTTACAGGGGCAATGGTGATTATTGTAAACACGCCCTTGCATCCATGAATGGGACCTCTGAGCGACCGGTTTCTCTCCAACTACACTGCACCAGCTACAAAAACAAAACGGCACCCCTGGACAGGTCACTTGGATACACTTGAACTTAAACATGGAGTAAAACGCTTAGGGTCATATTGTTAAAATGCATCACACCTTTGGCCTTTCATAAGGAACAAAATCAGGCTAATCGGAACGCATGGGCCTGCATCTCAATAAAAACCCCACAGACCCAGTTAATTACCAAATACAGACCTAAGTGTGATACCTAAAACAAACAATTATTTCCAGCACTTCGACAAAGGGCATTTAAATAAATTAGCATTCCAAAAAACACAAATTCTCACATTGCATTAGATTGCAATGTACAATAAGATGCTGCCGAAAACCCTAATAAGATTTGCATAATTGATTGACAACAGACTGTGTCCCAACTTCTATTCCTTTAGAATGTCGTCATATATTTTCAGGGATGGAAAATTAAAGGATACAAAAATATGAAAATGCAATCCATATTTTTTTTATGTTGCTAAAAAACCCCACATAAAAAGATTTTTCAAAATAAAAGTCACAGATTGCTAAACAAACAAAAGATATACCTCCCCCACCCCAAAAGCCTACCTTTGGTAAATTTACTTTAAAAATGTCCCTGCTTTTTGGAAGCAATCTCAACCTTCATCTGCTAAACAGTCTGAATAGCAGCCACAATGAAAGAACAGGGGTTGAGCCCCACCCTGACCCCCCGGCCCCTCTAGGGTCTGTAACCCCGCTGTTTACCTGCAGGGAGATTTTAATTAAAGCCCTGTTCCTTTGCCAACTCGCAACACCCCGAGGTACCGCAAACAAAACGACCAAACGGCTCGCACGCCAGCTGTTGCCGAATCTCCTCCCACATCTGGAAGTCTGCTGCCTCAGGTGGATAACCTGTCATTTCAGTTCAATTGTGCTTTTTCAGCAAAAACTATTTCCAAACTGCCAACAAAGCCAGCCATTTCCAATGATACGAACAAAACGTATAGCGTCTATGTACATATATCTACTTACAATTAAATCATCTTTTTAAAAAAAAACCTGACATTTTGATCCGTAATTGGTTGTATTGGTTGGTTTAAGGATTATTCCGTTACACTGTATTGGTGTTATGACTCAATTAATTGCCTTCAACAAATAAACCTACAGGCATTTGAGAAGAGGACTGTGTGAGAAACGGAGACAGAGGCATCAGAAAGGAAAGTGGCACTCCTGCAGTCAAGCCATTAAACCTGCCAGGTCAACAGCTGCTCTCTAAATAAATACGCACTGTAGTCACCGTTCCGTTATGTAGCAAATCAACAAAACTCAAATCACAGTCCCTTTTCAGTCCAAAATGTGAAGCAAAGAAAACAGTGGCCTGGAAAAATCCTCCTTCAACATTCCATGTAATAACACTAAGCCCTACTACACTGACATGTCACAGGACACATTTTATCTGGTGAAACTCACTTTCGAATGAGACATTTTGACCTAGTCATTGGGAAAACATGATTACTGCAGTCTGCCAAAACGTACCCGGGATCTGACACAGTTGTTGGAAACCTGGTGTCACACTGTGGTCAAGCAGAATACACAAAATGCTTTATGAATGACAAGTTTAAAAAAATCAAAACAAGCACAGCCGTTAGACGTTTGTTAATGCTTACTTGCTCCCTTCTGGTTTTGACTTTGCCACGGGGTACCGTGACATGTTTATAGCATGTGATGATATCAATGGCTTAGCTCAACTTAATTCACAATAATTACATTTTGACTGTTCATTTTTAACTCTCTTATAAAAAAAATCAGGCTTTAGTTTAAAACCCCTACAGAAGCTGATGGAAAACCCTTCTCAATTCTCAGCACCATTACCAAAAAAAGGCCAACGAGGGGTTAATTCCACGCAGTGTCCAAAGAGCGTACTCTGGTGTGCATAGATGTCCCATCATCAGCGTGAAGACCCAACCAAACGTCAAGCAGTGAAGGCCGCCGTGCCCTCTCCCACCTGCAGAAGAGAAAAGCTGGAGGTTCCACGAGAGAAAGCAGCCGGGAACCACGGGCAGAGGCTTGCCTACCTGACTGCTGAGCACCCTGGCTGCGAGCCACGCTTTGGCTCCCCTGAAGCCTGACCATGGGGGCCACTGCCTTGGTCCTGTGGCATGAGTGGGAAGACGAAGAGCCGCGGGTGGCGGGAGGGGAACCCGTGATGCGTTGTTTCATTTCTGAGGATAGCAGGCGTCCTTTGTGCATCCATCCCTGGATTCGGTTGACCGTCACCCCATGGGGCTTGGCAAAGGCATCCTGGGCGGCCTTGAAATTCTGCTTGTCGCCCTGGGTTTTTGCACTGTCGGGTAGACAGTTAAAGCTGCTGTCTGATCCACTACTATTGTTAAGCTGACCGTCACCCCCATTCTCTTGTGGCAGATTTTCCATGCTTTTGTCGTCACGTGCAAACAGCCCCTTGAGCCTGTCCTTTTCAGTGATCTGGTTGGACTTACTCCAATCACCGTTTTTACCCATACAGGATTGGGCAAAAGGGCTTTCAACACAAAGCGAGTGTGTTTGGTGGTATCTGATGGCTCCATCACTTGCAGACCTGTGCAAGGGTGACCTTTTTGAGGATGGCAGGTTTTCAAAGCTCTTGCTAATTAGAGGGATCTTCAGGCATGGACTACTGTTTTTACTGCCATTGAATGGCATTGAATCTGTGCCAGGCACCCGTTGGGGAATTTTGTCTCCAGGCGACCATGCGTGGCCACTGATGACCTTGGCAAGCGCCACACAATCGTGAGAATGGCAACTGGAAGGGCTCATCTGGCTTCCAAACCCACTTCCACCAACTTGACAATCAGAACTGATATTGTGCATTGCATTTATTAACAGAAAATAAGCTTCTTTAAACTGCGTTCTTAATCTTGCAGTCTCATCTTCATGTATTGTATTTTCATTGGTTTGTGAGCGCATGGTATATTTCATTCCGCAATGATTAAAGCTTTCACCGTCGTTTTCTTCGGTTATACGAACCTCACATTCGTTAAATAGTACATTTCCGTTATCGTAGTAATCGTCATATTCGGCATCTACAGAATTTTGCCCTCGTTTTCCGTTTTTGCAGCTAGGCGGACGACCGCCGATGTCCAAATCCCTTTCTTCCGACCCAGTAGGTGAACGCTGGAAAATACTCACTTGGTATTCTGTTTGTTTTTGTCCTGGATGATTCGCGTTCCTTTCTTCCTGTTTTATCAAACCCGTTTCGTTTGTGCAGATAGCATTTATCTTAAAAATCTCATTTGAAAAATCAAACGAACACCTTTCTGTCCCGGTAAAGCAAATATTAGCTTCAGACATCTTGCTTATATCAGACAATAAGGAGTCTTTACCCTCTATGAAGGGCTCATCAAAATCATGATTTGGTTCATCCTGTTGGCATATATCACAAGTTCCGCTTCGGGTCGTTAGATCTTTTTTACAGCCAACACTTGATCCATTACACTCTGAAATAAAAGCGGGACCATCTGTTAACTTAAGTGTTCTTATACCTCCACAAAGTCTTCCTCGGTTTAAATCCGGGTTCTCAAAAACTCCAAGTCCTGTCGAATCCGCTGAAACCAGTAGCGGCGGCGTAACAGGCTGGTGTTTTTGTTCTTGTGATCTTCCAAACGACCCCGTAGTCACATCTCCGAAGACATTTAACTTTTCATTAAAACGTGGTTTCTCAACTCTGTCCCTCCCCGTTGTCTGTGGCTGACTTTGAACGCAGACCCCCAAGGGTTCCTCATTAACTCGACCACTGAACTCAAAGTCCTCACCGCATTTACACAGGGTAGTGTTCATCTGAGCGAATATTTCGTGCTGAGCTGGTGTATTTTTAACTTCTACATTTTCACAAATGGAGCCTATGCCCCCGCTTTCAGGTGCACAGTCAGTACATATCCCGTTACCCCGCATCGTGTCCGAAAAAACGTTAAAATCAGGGACGACTCTACTTTGTTTCACTTTCCACTGTGATTTAAACAAAACTTCGTCTTTACCTTCTCTATTATCCTCAATATTTCCCACACCGAATTCACCGACCGCTGTCCTTTTCTTGGATTTCTTCCCTCTGAGTTTTGCCAGTAATGTCCTCCGCAGAGGATCAGCCATTCCTGTTTCTCCAGTCTCAGCGGTCACTATTGGGCAAGTTTAAAGAAACATGTACGGTCCTTCTTTCACTCAGAAATCCCCGACAAACCGAGGACCCCTTCATTCTGCTGTCACTGCTCGCTTAATGCGCTTTGAGTAGTCGATAGCACTAGTACTGTATCTGACGAATGGACGCGTATGAGAGCATTACTATTGCGCGACGCGGCTTCTGCTCAGGATTGGCCCAACGTCTCAGTATTGTGGAGTCAATAAATACAACTGCTGGAAAGTCTGTTATTACCACCGTCAAAGTTGCTTTTCTCGCGTTCCTAAGTGTAGCATTGACCTTTAGTATACGGCTACAAATAAATAAACTCGACTTTTCATACATTTTATATTGCTGGGAATGTAGGGACACACTGGTTGAAACATATAGCGTATAGAAACAGACTGCTCGAATTAGTTTGAAAAACATTTAAATAAATGTAATTATTTATTACAATTGCCAAAAGCACAATATTTATTGAATCAGTTTTGCACTGTTTACGTCTAACAAAAATCCATTATAAACAATCGGGTTTTTTTTTCCAAAAGTTTTTGTTGCTCCGTGATCGTTACAACACAATGTGACTAATTAAATTTGTTGCCTACTCACATTGTTGGAGACATACTGACTACACTACAGCCGAGTATTGCAAGTCTTAACGTTAGCTAGATAGAGATCAATCACGTAAGTTAGAATGTAACTCGTCTCGGGCTCGCTTTCTTTCTTATCCATCTACCAAATGCGTTTGTCTACTTATGAAATACCCATCACCAGAAAGTTTGATCTGATCGTCTGGTTAGCTGTGTATGTCCCACGTTATTCTGAAATCTTGTTAGATGACCACAACAACTCGGCCTATCAAGATATCCAACCAACAAGATCTAATTCATCCATTACCGCAGGGTAACCATTAGGCTAACCCTAACGGAGTGCTCCTGGGCCGTTTAGTTTTTCGTAATGAGAAAGGAAGCATCTGATTTCTACTCTAATCCAGAATAAACACAAATGCAGTTAAGTAGTTCGTACTGTACGTATGGTTACATACTTCAGATTTTAGTGGTGAGGTGCAAGAGACAGTCAGAAAAGATATGGTATTTTTCGACATCGGTTTTGGCGTATAAAAATTACTTAAGATTTGCGGGTGTGATTACATGCGTTTAATTATCTCTTTCAAGCAGGAGTTGAGATTATTCATTATTCCAAGTCTGGTCAACGTAACAAGGCTGTGGTTTTCAAAGGTTTTCTAAACCTATGATCTAAAAAGATTTTGTTTTTGTTTTTTACACCACTCGCCATTTGCTTCCCTCTTTGTCCCGTTTAGGGCTGAACATCTGTTCCATTCAGAAGCCCTTGTTGCTCAGCGTATACAGAGGACTTCGCAGCAGAATGTTTAACCGCCAATCCAATGTCTTTCTTCATGGAATCCTCTGGATCACGCAGTGGGGACTTTGTGGTGCTTCGACGTGCTCCCAGATCATACATTTATACAGGATCCATCGCACACATTGGCTAGTTATGCTTTCTAGCCAAATTGGATCATGTATTTTCTCTGTAAGAGCAATAAACTTATTTCAACTCAGGTCAAAAAATGGGTTTTCTGCGAAGGATTTTGCTTCCATTAGTGGATTAGTGAGGTACAGATGCTGGGTAATTAGACCAGGTTTGCAGTTGGCGTTCCAATTCATCCCAAAGTTGTTTAATGGCGTTTAGGTCAGGGCGTTGTGCAGGCCAGTTAAGTTCTTCTGCGCCGATCTCAACAAGCCATTTTTGTATGGTTTTCACTTTGTATGGTTTTTTCACAGGTGCATCATTACGCTGTACCAGAAAAGGGCCTTCCCCAAATGGTTGGAAGCACAGAATCTTCACTGAAACTAAGGGGCCTAGTGCCAACCAGGAAAAACCGCACCCGGTCGTTATTCCCCCCCACACCAAACTTCACAGGAAAATAACCTGCTCAGAACATTCAATGGAGCAGTTTAGGCTGGACTAATAAACTTCTCTAAGAATATACCTCAAACCATTGAAGAATCTTTAGGTTACTGTCTGCTGGGAAACATATTTGTACTTGGGTGCATGTTTAAATATTCAAGTCAAATAGGCAATAGTTTTCAGCAACATTACTTGTTTTTTACTGTTGCCAAAATATTTATATTTGAATTCCTGGAACATCTATACATTGACTAATCCTTTTTGGCATTTTTTAAAAGTCTGACCTAATTCCTTTGAATTGCTAGAATTCCTTTGAGAACCTGTTCCAACCAAAAAAGTATTTTTTAAACAAATAAACCAAACACATTTATTTGGATACCAGACTGTGTATTTAAGTACTTAGATTCCTCAACACAATTTAAGTACCACTTTCAACTTTATTTGTAATATGGGTTGAAAAATATTTTCTTTAAAAATATTATTGCTACCTAAAAGGAAGTTTGACTATTGAGGAATCCACTTACTGTTTAAAAAAAAACAAAAAACTAATAGGACAGATTTTTGTTTGTCGATGAGAAGTGACATTTTTTATTTAATTTTTTTAATGTTCCACTTGTCCCCATCAGTTGACTTCAAAACCACAACTCCTTGTTCCAAAACAAAATCGATCTGTTGGCCAAGTTGACCCACAGGCAATGACGGGCACATCCAGTCTTTTAGGACTACAGGTTTCCACCTGGCTAGAGTAAGCTTTCAATTAAAAACCTTTTCATGCTCCAATTTACACCTAAAACAACAGGCGAGGTGATTCTTTACCATAACAATAATGTATTTAAACTAAAAAAAAAGGTTTGTGGATCATACTTGATTATAGTACAGATGTATCCATTTCTAGTCGGAGGTACAACTTTAGTGCTAGAGTAGCAAGATCACCCAGAAAACTACAAATACGCAGCCCATAAAATGCATTATATAAACTTGTAATTGCATCATTTTCATTTTGAATGAAGAAAATTAAAATAAAGAGTAATACAGGTGACTTGGACAGTTGATATAAACATAGAAAAACATAATAACCGGCCATGTTTTTGTTACCATGATTTTAAGGTAGTGCAGACTTCTCTACAAAAAAGTTGCTTGAGTATATTCCTTTTACATCCTTAATGTAGGATCACAGTCTGACCTGTAAAAATTGATAAACACATAGACGACTAAAATCCAGAAGAAGAAAAAAGTCTTACATGGAATTTTCCAGAAGCGATAAACTTAAAAAAAACCAGACAGCGTTGATGTGGTAAGCTGCACACAACATGCGAAGCCTAGTCAACGTAACCACTAATATCATTCAGTCGTTTATCAGACACTCTTACCCAGAGAAAACTGCCTGCCCTAGGCTCACAAGGTAACATTTTACGCATTGGTAAAGTTTGACACTCACAGAAGCAGTTCAATAGCACCCTTCCTAGTATTAGAACCAAGAACCATCTGGCCCAATACCTTAAGCATCGTGGGTTTTAAAGGTTTTGACGTGATGAAGTTCTTCTGTCACAATCCCTGCGCTCTGATAAACAAGTAACAGCGTAATCATGTTCCAAGACCTATGCAGGGATCAAGGGAACTGTATGTTTAGGCATGATGTTACTAAATGAGTTAAATGGGATAAACTCCATTCAGATTGTACACAGTACTTCCCTTAGCTGCGTGCAGACTGAAACTTGACCTTCCACAAGATCTTATGAATTTAAGTTTTAACATTTATATTCAGTTTTAGAACTAAAGTTCTATATAATTTCCCATGAGCAGTCCTTACCCCTTTTAATATAATTAAGTATGCAAATGACAATCAATTTGCTAAACGTTACTCCAATGCGCATATTATTTATGGTACGATTCCACATGATAAAATTGCATATGTTATGTATCTAAATGAAGTATAAAACAAGACAAAAACTCAAAATTAAACAAAAATGAAGACATATTAGACCGATTACCATTTATCATTGTATGAGGGAATAAAACTAAATATATATAGTATATAAAAAAGTATATTAATTATACTAATGATTTAAACTGTAAAAGGGTAAGACAATGGGATCTAATACTCCCACGTTTATTAATGTCTGACTAATAATTTAATAAAAGTATACAATCAAAAGACTGATAGAAAACATATCAGCTGAATTTATGATTTTAAGCTCAGAAAGAGATTCAGATAAGTTCTACAATCATTTTATATATATATATATATATATATATATATAATCAATTTATAGACGTATAGAAGTGGCTGGAATTAAATTTTGGATAGGATAAGTTAAATTCAAAACATTCCTGTATTAGTACTAAAATTAGAAAACCCTTTTCATGTACGTCACCATCTAAAATAGACATAAAAGATGACCATATGCCTACAGGACACTTTGAGAAGGAATATGAGACTGACAGTATGCTATATAATATATTATATGAAATAACACTATACTTTTGTGATTTACAATCGTTGAGAAAGGGTTCTTCTGATACAGTCTGCAAACCAGGGGGTATAATAAACTTCGAGAGAGAAGGACGAGCTCATCTGAAAGGGCGAAACGTCAGACGAGACGAGCCACTCGGCAGAAGCAGGTGTACCTGCGAGTTCATGGTGGAGCAGCCTGCGGTCGGGGACCCAACGCGGGTCCTGGAGGGCCAGAGGGCACCTTAGGCAGATTCACTGCGAGTCCGGCCAGCAGAGGTGCTACTGTTGTGGGGAGAGGGAACGCGAGCGCAGGGGATGGAAGTTGGACTCGCTGTCACCCGTGCTCCCACAGGCGCTCTCGGGCTCCGCCTGCAGCTCCTCGGGCAGCGGAGGGGCCCCCGGGTCCCCAGGCTTGGGCAGGCCAGACGTGGAGGACCCCACCACACTGCTGCTCGAAGGGAAGTCCTTCTCGTGGTTAAAGCCATAGGGCAGGTTCAGCGACCCCATGGTGGACGTGGAAAGACTCTCCGGTCCCTCTGGGTGGTACGGCAGAGTGGAGTCGAAGCCCTTCTCGTAGTTTGACTCATCGGAAAACGTCCTGGAGAGGTCGTTCGTGGCTCCCGTGCATTTTGTCGGAAGGCGCCCGCAGCAGGAGGATCCGGCTATTGAGGAAAGGACAGACGTTAGCGCAGAGCCTTTTTCTTTTTTAATTCTGAAGACGTATCGCTATGGCAGCAGCACGCACCAACACCGTCACGTTTACCTTTTAGGGCTTCGATCTTCTCGTTTTTCAATCTCTGCACCTCGTCTGTGATTTTCGTAATGAGGAAGTCTGAATTCTTGCTGTACTGAATGGATTCGATGAGCGTGTCCAAGCCTTTGGGGTTCTCCGCCAGGTAGTCCAGCAGCTTGCCAGTTCTTTTCTTGTTGGTGTTCCTGCAGCCGATTTCCTCCGTGTCCTCTCTGGTGAGGATCTTCTTTGAGCGCAGGTAATCAAAGTGGCGGTCTGCCATGATTTTTTCGCAGAGGTATGGTCGTAGGTGCTCAAGTGCCTGTAATAAGGGCCTATTAGTGACGAGCTGAGGCCAGCCCACCGATTTCCCCCAGCCCAGCGCGCTCTTGGTCACAATAGGCAAATGACGTGAGCCGGATTCGAACCTGCTTACTCCGGCTCATAGGGCTCAGTCTAAAGCTCAGGCGAGCATCTTTACCAACTGAGTCACACGAGAGGCCAGGAATGTTTCACCCTTGTTAAAATTCATTTGTTGATATTTCAAAGGTATACTACTTTTTGTATTCAATTAAATCACTGTGCTGAATGGTTCAATACCGGTATCCCTCCAGGGACTTAAATGCGCTACCCTCTAGTAATAAATACAACTATTGTCACCACAGATATGTAACAGATTCAATAGAAAGCCTCTACGGCCTATACAAAACTGATCATAACATGATTTACATCTGATACATCAGTGTGTCAGGCCAGCCTCCTGCTCCAAGTCAACACTGAGCGTTTTTGAGTGTTCACCCCATGCTTTTGCTTCAGCAGCACTGTAACTTGCTTTGAATAAAAGTGTCTGCAGGTAAAAACATGTAAACAACAAAAGGGTTTCACTGAAAAGGGTAAAAAGAATAAAAAAGTATCAAATCCTGTGCAACATTTACCCCAGTTAAGCTAGAGACATGTTTAAACTGCTTTGCGCCAACATGACGTTTAAAGGTGTTAGCCCCCAGGAGGCAGGCACAGTCTAGTGTCCCCTGGGCTGTAAACCAATACTTGTGACCCAATAAGTGATATCCTCAGGGTGTCCCAGTAGATGTTTTGGATTGCTGTTCAACTGGCACACTAGAAATCTCAGGCAGATGTCTCCATCTGTTGGTCACGTACATCACCACCACCACCACCACACCTACCATAGCCTCGGACTCAATGCTAGAACTTTGTGAAAAGTTAACACTAGTGTGCGTTTTGCTTAACAGTTCCGCGTTTATTAAAGAATATTTACTCAACAGAATTACAATATCAGCATTTATATCAGGAGTTAAACTGCAACTGGAATGAGCCACAGGAGCAGGGTTGTACCTCAGTTTAGCCCCAAATCTATCCACACCTGATCCCTTTTATTATGCATAAAATACTATATTGGTGCAAAAGTGTTGTTTTAGACACAATATTGTGTTCTAACGCAAGCATTGTGTTAAGAGAGGTGGGGGCGCTGAGACGAAATAACATCTTCCCGCCGGTTGAAACAGTCATGCAGGTAACTACGGAAACCTATAGAGCCCGGTTAAGTGAACTGCAATGGCATATCGAAATATAGGGGGACCAAGTAGGCATGTGCAAATGCTTTAACGCTCTTACATTCAAATCTAAGGCCCTACCACTGGAGGGGAGAACCGGATAGACGGGGAAACCGTCGATCGTCACACTTTAACGAGTCATTACAAAAATAAGCATTTCTACCCCCCCAACCCTGTTAGGAAGCGTCGGACACCGAGTGTGAGGCATTACGTAAGTAGTTAGAGACTAGATTCATGATGTTTCACTCACCTGAGACTCTGCTTGTGTAACTCAGCCGAATTCGGGAATCAAATCATTGGTCGAAACATTATCTGACCTACCTATCGCTAAGATACTTCAGTTTAACAAATTTGATCAAATACTCACGTCTTTTTTTATTTCGGCCATTTCGTCTTCCGTAAGTTGCGGAACGTCCATTGTATTCGGCTATTAATTCGGGACAAGTCACGTCTTCCGGGGTGTTTGACAAAATAAAAGTAGCTGGTTTGCGGCAGACCGTACTTTACACATCCAAAGTGACCAGTAAACTAACTGCAGCCTATCGGATACGGTATTTTAATTTAACATTAACTTTAATTGACACTTTCTTTTGTCGTCGTGTAGTGTTACTTTCACAACTTAAACGACAGTAATTAGTATGTCGTTGCATCAACTTCCTGATTTTACAGAATGACGTAAAGCGTGCAGAAGCGTAGTTTTAAGGACCAAAAGACAAATCGTTTTTTTTCTTCCAAATCGTAAGATAAGGACATTCCGATCCCCAAACAACAGTCGCAATCACGCTAGATTCCAGTATCAATAAAAATGGCGTTGATGTAGCGCACCAATTTTTGTAAATGCAATATTTTTTAATGAATAAAAACCAGGTAGACCTATAGCCGTTTTTGAAAGAATGGCCTTCCATTTTATGTCAACGATAAAACATCTCGGCTCTGGAAAAAAAAACCCCCCAAAAAACACCAATCACCCTACCTCAAAAATACAAATCTATAGGGCTATATAGATATGGTAATTTATGGATATTTTGTTGCTAAATCTTGACATGTCTCAATCAAAAAAATTATTTTGCAGGAACAAGTGATCTAACAAGTAATTATTTATTGATTTATTTTCTAGAAGGATCACTTCGTGTCACAAAACTTGATTTGAATCTAGTCTGATTCAGGGATCCTGTAGCGGAGATCGTTTCCCATGAATCCTATGTTGCGACTCAATCATGATGGCCTGTAATAAGATTCTTCTGTGTGGCCGCAAGATGGAGTTGTAACATCAAATGTAACATCAACTGTTGTGGCGCACATCAACATAAATGATCAAATAAATTATTTTATTTCGGAGGATTTTCTCTGTACATTGACATTGAGTGGCAGAGATAATACACAATATTCCAAAAATTCACGAGAAAAATTTTATTCAACAAAACATATACTGAACTCAGTGTGTTTGTCGACATATATAAATATGATGTCTTTGGCAAAAAAATTAATAAAAACATCTATATACCAAAATCTATGGAACCTGAGGAAAATCGGTCACAACAGTAAAACATCACATTGTGAATATAAACTTTAAGCTATTTAAAAACTCAAAATCTCAGTCGTTTACAGGAATGTTCTGCAAAATATAATATGTGCAGGACGATGTATGGTTTGTTTGCTATGGGAATTCTGATTGTTGCTGTCGATTAGTCACGTTTACAAGACACTGGTTTTTCAACAAGGACAGTACCATGTTTAAAAAAATAAAATAAAAAGATTCTTATTCCAGCGGCTCTTTTCATTGATATATCTGCTATCCAAAGCCTATTCATCACCAGCGGAGAATCTTAACTAGTGGAATGGTAAGCCAGAACAATGACCTCATCCTCTGTGACCAAAAGCCCAACATCTGCTCTGCTCCGCGTGTCGCTGTACGAGCGTTCCATGGAATATATGGCCACAGCGGTATCAGTGGTGTCTCTGCCAAATGGCTCTTATGTACAGCTCCTGTCGAAAATCATATTTATTTTTACTGCTGGTCATCATCTACGTACCCAAGACCCAATGATGTCATCGATTAAAAACGCACGGTGCGTTAAAGAAAGTGTCATTGTTTACCAAAATCATTTTTTCATATGTTTCATAAAAGTCCCGGCCATTAAAAAAAAAAAAAAAACATTAAAGCGGAGCCTGACTATGGGTCGCCTTTAACAAAACAAAATCAAATGCATTTAAAGGTAATTACCAAATACATGTAGGGTACCGAAGACCAGTGTTCTAATTCTTGGTCTAATTATTTGTGAAATCACCAGTAAAAAAAAAACATGCTAAAATGCTGGGGAGAATTGTTAGCACCAAATCCCAGCAGGAAAACAATCAACATTATAGATGGAGCAATGCACCTGTGTGAAGGTGGCAGAGTACATCCTGTACTTATTTTAACGAAATTCAAACAATATTTTGTTTGATTTTTATACAAAATAAACTATTTTGCC
>JAOVYW010034267.1:49171-60342 GCA_025775045.1 Hiodon tergisus
TAACAGTATTAAAAGTCCAAGGCACTCCTGAAACTCCACCGAGACCCAGACAACCACTGTGACAGAACATTATAACAGTATTTAAAGTCCAAGGCACTCTGAAACTCCACCGAGACCCAGACAACCACTGTGACAGAACATTATAACAGTATTTAAAGTCCAAGGCACTCTGAAACTCCACCGAGACCCAGACAACCACTGTGACAGAACATTATAACAGTATTTAAAGTCCAAGGCACTCCTGCATATCCACTGAGAGTCTGAAAACATTCTACAGGTATTAAAAGGGAGGAATTAAATCACGACTGGATGCTTACATTTTACTTTGCAATTTTTCTAAATCAGTCAGGATAATGGCACCTGCTAAATTAATTAAATGTTATGGAAATACAATTGTGTGTCGCGATAGGCCTGTGAGGCGTTGCCAAAGCTAATTAGCTCGAGAGTCCCTGATTTGTTCAAGGTCTAGAGCCATTAACCTCTGGTGCCATGTGTCCAAAGAATCTACAACACATGGTCACTGAGTTCAGTAACATCGTCTATCACAGAGTAGCTTTTAAGGATGATGGAATCCTATAAAACTGCGTTGACTGCAGAGCAATCATTTCTGATGAGTTATCCTTCCTCACGTTCACAGTGAATGAATAGATCCCACAGTCACTTCTCACTAGCGTTGTGCCTGCACAGGAAAGGCATGCCATAGTAACGTTCGCTCCTTTTTAGACAAACAGCAGGTGAGGATACAGCGGGTGAATAGTTTGCATAACAACAGCTATGGCTGGCACGCAAACTCCAACAGCTAGATAAATACAGGAGGGGTTCAGTAGAAGGACAGTTTCCAGTTTTACAAGGGCTATTTCTTTTCATCGAGGATATCCTGGTGAATAAAAACGTTTCCATCGAATTCCTGACGCAGCGCTAGAATCCGCATTCAGAAACAACACAATGCACCACTTCTGCTTCAGTCATAAAAACATCCCATTTTCACGTCCTTTTCATTCTGCCATACTTCACGCAAGAGACCTTACATGTCACAGACGTGTCACTATCTTTGTTATAGTTCGATGGTTTCAATAGCCACGGCCATTTGAACTCTGGATAGGGAACTGCCAACCTATCGGTTACAAGCTTAGCCACTACACCACCAGCTGGCGCTTTGATTCCCAGTTTTCCACCTGAATGATAACCGGAGAGCCTTACAACCAACGGCAGTGGTTGATATGCAGATGGAGCAGGTGGAGGAATGCTGGCAACCCAATCAAACTGCCCAGAGTGGGAACCCAGCCACACTTGGCAGACACATGGAGAGGGAGAAACTCTCTGGTATCCAATAGCGTGCCTTAGTGTTCTAAACCCTGAGACTAAAGACTAAAGACGAACATGTCCTTGGCTCACTGGCCTGGACTTTCTTGCTCGATTGCCTTGCCAACAGATAACAACAAACCACTAAGGGTGCAATGGCTGTGACCGTCTGATGCCGGTACTGTGGTGGCGGCGTGCAAAGGCGTACCTTCAGGGCTTTCTGGGCAGGTTCACTAGAGCCGATCACTATGAGGCCCGGGCCCGCCATGCTGCAGAAGCTTTTCAGGTGCAGGCCGTTGAGCACAGGTGCTGTGGACACGGCGTAATCCTGCAAACACGGAGGCCTTCGGGTGAGATGAGAAGTGGTGGAGGAGCCCGCTTACAACAACGCTGTGTCGTTTCGCTGCTGAGTGACTAAACTACATTCCAGACATTTGGAATTAAAGTCAGGTTCTTAAATAGATTTGTGAAGCTCTTCACATACTGCCGCGTCCCTCCTCAAGCATTATCATATTTTATTACAAGGTCATGTAAACCCTGTTAGGTCAGGCAGGCAGCTGGACCTGATACTGACCTTAAAAGTGTCTGCAAGAATTTCTGCACCGCGTTGGTTGGTCGTCCTGGATAAACCCACAAAGAACTCTCTGCCTGAGACACAAACAGAGTTAGATGTCAGGTAAACACTAAAGGATTGTGGAAAAAAAAACTTACTTTCATAGAATTAAAACAGCCATTATGAACCTTCCAGAAACCTGAAGGCATACTGTGTGTGTGTGTGTGTGTGTGTGTGTGTGTGTGTGTGTGTGTGTGTGTGTGTTCTAACCATTCCGCATCCCAGTCAGGATATAGGCATCTCAGCTCCTACCAAACATCTACCATGCTCCTTCCACCATCTGTGCAGACGGAGTCACCTGACCCACTGACCCTCAAGCTATCGGTCATTTAAAACAGTACAGGCCATGCAGCAGGAAGTTAGAGAGCGCCCGTTAGAGGCTACATGTTGAGAAATCCAATGATTCCCTCATTGCTAACCCTGGATGACACTCGGCTAATTGATGCCCGTTCACAGTAGGCAACAACGTGACCCAGAGTTGAACTTAGGATCTCTAGATGCTAGGGCTCAGCCTGCACTTTGGCGAGAACTTCTACCAACTGAACCAGGGGGAGCGAAATCTGTCGGTACCGGTGAACAGCACGTCACTGCCATCCAGAGTGGCCGCCTCATCTTCCATTTCCACGATGTTCAGGTTCAGCTCTTCCAGGGTCTTCTTCATAGCTTCGGTCTGAAACACACAGGGGGCATCAAACACAGTCAATCTCTCCACTGAGCGTCTCGGTGGCAGTTGAGTTCTCTTTCTGAAACAGGCATCGTGATCGTCCCGGTTCAATCAAACCACTACACATGCGAAGCAGCATTGGAACAGGGGTATCCAAGAGGACGCAATGAAAACCGCATCAAGGCATTTCTTTGGAAAAGCATAGAAAGGGACATTACAGAGCACACGTCGTCTTCCTGGTAGGAGCTTTCAGGGTCTCACATCTCGCCATCTGTCCATCCTAAAGTGGAGCATCTGTCCAGTTAGAGCCAGAAGACCACATCTCACTTTTAAGTTATGCCTTTTCCTATGTTCAATTTTTCTGACCCAGGGGTCTGGGCGCGGCGAGCCTATCGTACCATCACATCTTTATAATGGGGTCAAATATTTTGCTAATCAAAAGTCCCCTCGTCTTCACAGAGGACTGAGCCAAACCATGAAGTCACGCAGATAGGCTCCCATCCAGACAAAAACTATGTGCTTCAATCAGATAGCACAGGTATCCAGCCGCCTAAAAAATCCAGCCCTGTTTTTCCAGATGAAGTAGCTGTTTTGGAAAACTCCTCCATGATTTGGACAATCGACAGACCTCCTGGCAGGAACATGACAGCACCTGTGTGAACATTATAAGGCTGCTCGTTTGATGATTTGGTAAAGGCACTTAAGAGAGCTTCAAGATTCTTTTAAAAACCTCCAAACTAAGTATTACTTACTTTAAAAAAAAACAAAAAACCTTAAAAACTGCCTCCTATCAGTTTGGTGACCTAAAGCATTTTGTAAGTGAATTTTCTTATCAGTTGAATAAATGGGTCGAAAATTTAACGTGACAGTAATCTAGTGAAGGATGTTCTTTACTTACAGAAGAAACTAGTCTTCAATGTGATCTCAGTAAAGAGTGTGTGGACATCCATGGGACGAGAAAACAAAGAAATTACATTGCTGCAGACCACACCATCAATCACAGCCACAGCCAGACCCCGAGAGGTTTGATGAACAATTGCATACACAAACACACCACAATGTCCTGCTTGAGGCTTATTTTTAAGGACCTGACTGTAATGTATACAGCTTCAGATTGATCAATGTGGTAATTTGTCATGTGACCACACCAAACAATAGGCCTATTGTGCATTGCTCTTGCATGACAGAACAGCATCCTAATTGGGCTGCAGTGAGGTTCTCCAACGAAGAGCACCAAACAAACTTCACTTCTCCATCATCAGCCTTCTTTGTCTTTCTTTTCCCACAACATATTAGCTGCTCCTGAATAACGAGCAAGGAATTCAGTTTTAATGTGTTTTGAAAAGATCAGAATCAGGAGCTGCCCGTTGGAACTTTGGCCAGGAACACAAAATGCTTAACAAAATAATCTGAGGGGGAAAGAGGGGTCGGCCCTGGCGAGGGGAACATTTTCTTTCCTGTTATCAGCGCTCGTCTCCTGCCAGCCGGTGGGTCAGACCCGTGTGGCATACAGGAGCTCGCACGATCGCAGGCGCCGCCAGAACACGGCGGACTCAGCCCGGCACCGACTCCATCAGTCAGGAGACATTTCCCACAGCTATTGCAAAGCCACCTACCGGAGACCGGGAGTCCAGCTCCCTGACCCGGAGACCAGGGGTCAACACCCTGACCCGGGGACCAGGGGTCAACACCCTGACCCGGAGACCGGGAGTCCAACACCCTGACCCGGAGACCAGGGGTCCACACCCTGACCCGGAGACCAGGGGTCCACACCCTGACCCGGAGACCAGGAGTCCAGCTCCCTGACCCGGAGACCAGGGGTCAACACCCTGACCCGGAGACCAGGGGTCAACACCCTGAACCGGAGACCAGGAGTCCAGCTCCCTGACCCGGAGACCAGGGGTCCACACCCTGACCCAGAGACCAGAGGTCCACACCCTGACCCAGAGACCAGGGGTCCACACCCTGACCCGGAGACCGGGAGTCCAGCTCCCTGACCCGGAGACCAGGGGTCAACACCCTGACCCGGAGACCAGGGGTCAACACCCTGAACCGGAGACCGGGAGTCCAGCTCCCTGACCCGGAGACCAGGGGTCCACACCCTGACCCGGAAACCAGGGGTCAACACCCTGACCCGGAGACCGGGAGTCCAGCTCCCTGACCCGGAGACCAGGGGTCCACACCCTGACCTGGAGACCAGGGGTCAACACCCTGACCCGGAGACCGGGTGTCCAGCTCCCTGACCCGGAGACCAGGGGTCAACATCCGGAGCCAGAGACCAGGGGTCAACACCCTGACCCGGAGACCGGGAGTCCACACCCTGACCCGGAGACCAGGGGTCCGGTACCCTAACCTGGAGGCCGGCGGTTGAGCACTCAAATCCGTTTTATGATGAACTCCAAATTGGCAGGAGGCCTGCGCTTTCCAGCGGAGCTAAATTGTCCGGATCAAACGTTTACATTTTTTTCTGTAATTTGCACCAGATGGAAAACACAATGAATATACACAGACCCTCAGTCCTGCTCTATACTGTTCAATGGCTCTACATTGTGACGGAGAATAACTAATAACAGCCTGCATTTATCAAGACTGCAAAATACACCGATTGTTTCTAGAGATTCAACATCTAACAACGACACCACTGGTCTATTTTCAGTTAAAAGTCTGACTGACACAGGACATGTAACCTAAGCCAGTCAAACACAACAAGGAAGTGCTCATAAGCACCGATAATTCCCTCCGGATAGTCAACGCTAACCTCACAATTCAGACCTGTCATCTAAGGTACAAAAGAAAACCACCGGCACTTTCTAGCATATTCGGCTATTCACACACAGTTCGCGTTGCTGTATTTCTGCACAACGATGCTCCGGTGAGACCTGTCCTCTCATATCTCCACTGCGATGTCTTACTCGAGAACAGCGTTTCCTGCTGACTGCCATCGAGAGCAGCTTAGCCCTCAAAGTGGAGAGGAGCGCCTCCTCTGCCTGTTTCACCATGACTGGTTTCTAATTAAGGAAACAACGGCCCACCCTGGGGACGATCACTCACCATCCCAATTTATTTACCAATTTATAGTCCTGTAAAGGCGATAATTATTCCACGGAATCGCCCTGGAAATATTCCTTTTCGATGATTCACTGCTGAAGTAAATAGCAGTGAATAGCAGTATATAATTAAAATCCTTTATGAACAATTTTATCTTCATAGATGTTTACACATGTTATAAACACACTTCTAGTTAAAAGGACTAAAGGACTTAAATAAATTAAACTAAAGCAAAGGGGTATATAAACAAGGAGCAAATACTAAAACACCTATGTACCCTTACAGATCTCAGACCAGTGTGGGTCATTAAAATAGTTAAGCAGTGTCGATTGGCTTGCTGTGACGAGGCTGCTTAGTAACAAAGCCAGGAGAATCAATAAACACTAAACAGAAAGAAATCCAGCAAATGGGACGGCCCTCTCATTTCGACAGACCCGACAGAGCGATAGATTCTCATTCCACCTCTGTCAGGCTTATGAATATATTTCATTATCATTTGCTATTGCTTTTGAGGGGTAGAAAAACGACATTTTCTTTCTGTGACGTGAGAGAAGACACGGGCGTCCGAGTTTTGTCGCCATTAACTGCGTCGCAGTCAGAGATGGAACAGAAGCAAAGGAAGATAAAGTTGCAGGCATTAGAAGTGAGGGGGCACACAAATGTTAAGACTCCTGTTTGCCTTACCAAGGACGTTACAAAACAATCGCTCTATTGTGCCTTGCCCTTTGCATCTCTCGCTGCATGATATGGAAACATTGACGTTTCCCCTCACTCACTTAAACAAGCGTTTTAAAACTGCAGAAGTGGATTAGACTGAAGAAACAAAAAAACTAAAACACAGAAAGAAAAAAAAAGTTTGGGAATCAGCAAGAAATATAATATCTTTCCAGGAAAAGCCGGTAAAATATAAGAAGAGCTGATAAATCACAGACGATATGAAAAGCCGTTCTTGCACAAGCACTATGTGGAAAGAACGCCCCCTCTCTTGTTCGGTTACAAAATGACCAATTGTTGCATTCTGGACAGAGGAACACTCTCTATTTTGTCTGGACATGCACCGCGGGCCAGGAATGCACCTGGATAAGCGGGGTAGTCATTATCTGTGAGACACCTAATATCCCATAATACCTGCGCTGGGTACCAGCTCCCTGTGAGCTGTGTGTCCTGTTTTGAATCTGAAAAGCGCTTTAAATTCACCAGGGCCACCAAAAGCCATCTTGTCACATTCCATTCATTCCCCAATAGATGGGAAAGGGAGCAGAAAGCCCTGGGTTAACTGACGCCTTTATACGCCCGCAGTGAATGATATTGCATCGGATTGCTGAAGGCCCGACTCCCGAGATAAACAATGCACCACACAGCAGATTCAGGGACAACATTAAAGACAGATGGTAGCCCTCCCATGATCTGCACCGTGGATATTTCATGGTTTTCTTTATGCATTCAAAGCTAATGCTGGATGTTCCTGCACGGTCAGAAATAAATCAGTTCCATTCTTTTTCTTAATTCTCTATACAAATACAAACGTTGCGTTTCTACATCTAGCAGTTCAAAAGGATTACAATACGGGGGAGAGGCCGATATGCGGCATAACACTCGCTGCACGTGGATTTGGATCTGAGCTCTGACTAAGAGTCATTAAGAGTCATTAAGAGTCACTGCTCTGGAAAGATGCTCTGCAGAGATCGGGGCACGGTGCACCGCTAATTTGCCGTAACTGTGCGGAAACCCCCCCATCCTACAAAAACAGACTGGGATGAAAGCCATAGCACAAGCACATACGTCAAGGGCCCAGGAGAACTGAGATAATCTTCTGCAGCAAATCTTTAGGGAAAACCGTGTCAGAAATCCAACAGATAGCATCCTCAGTTATTTCCACAGGAATTCCTTCTTTGAAGTCAGTTGTCCTTTCTTCGATTACGAGTACATTAAACAAAAGCATACTATCAGCGAGTATACAATTTATGTCACATGAAGATGTGTCTCTGGATTAGCAATGTAAACAAATGAGCACAAATTTACCTCTCTCCTCCAATTGGGGGGGGGGGGGGTGTATCGGAAAACAACTGGTTATCTCTGATACCACATCAAAGACATTCGCATTCCGGGTAAGACTGACATCACTGCCTCAGGTAGAGAAACGTCTCCATATGGGTCTTGGTACTAAGAACGAAGTAACTGACGTCTGTGCTGCGCAGGGTGCAGTACTGAGAATGGATAACATGGCAAAGAAAATCTTACTAACACCTACATTGCCAGGGCTATTTAACACTTTTCTTTTAAATAGTATAAAGTGGTTATTGTGCACAGACAAGCAGCATAGAGTGCAGAAATAAATAAAGCATAAATTACTTTAAAATGTATGTTTTTCCTTGAATTCCTCCCCAAACCTCTTCAATATAGAAGAAAAAAAAATTCATTCATTCCAGTTCTGGGACAAAACCAGCTCAGACGGACGGACGAGAACAATTTGTTATTTTATTTTTTGACATTGACAGAGGGTGGCACATTTTCTATTCGCTGGCACAGTATTCTGGAAACTGACTTGCATTTCTCAGCAACAGAAAACCCACACAGCTACTACAAAAGTAGGCTTCTACAAAAAAATACCAAACAAAACAAAACATAACAAAAGGGAACAAAACGCAAAGGTCAGGGTTTGTTGCCAGGTAGTTTTAACAGAACTCCTAGGAAATGGCGAGCTTAGGCAGAAAAATCCCTTGACTGTGGCAAAATGGTGACACGTTTATGGCTTGGTCAAAAAGAGGCCCAGGAGACAGATAGTCAGGGACATTATCAGCTGAATGCTACAGTTCTATGGCTGAAGCATGCTTTATTTAAGAGGTATCACATTTTTTTTTAAAGAAGTAGGTAACAAAAAGGCAGTAATGAATCTATTTAGGGTTATATTTTTTGTTCCAGTGCTGTAGCCCACAGTAGTGAACCAACCCCCTGGCCAATTCCCGTGGCAGTATCCAGTTCCTCTGATTTTCTGGCTGGCTGATCAGGAGGTGTTTTCTATATATTATCCATTGGTCATCTGGGTTTTTGTGGGACCCAATTTTTACTTTTATGATCAAACCCATCGCCTCCCCAAGGAATCCGCTCTGATGAACTGAGTTTATCGTTGAGCTGCTGCAGGGGCTAATCCGCAAAGTTCTCAATTAGTTTGTTTTTCCCAAGGAAACGAAACCTTCGATGTGGAACTGCTTAGAACTGCTGTCGCTGCCAAAAGAGTCACTGGGCTGACGAGAACTGCTCAGACGCTTAAAAGCGGATTCCCCTCGAGAAGAAGATTTAAGTTGGGTGACTTCAGCGCCCCTAATGCGCGTTGATCATCAGAAGCCGTGACTGAAAAGTTTGTCTCAGAGGGATGGCATCAGTGATTGATCACCTCCTCAAAAGCCCAAGCACGGTAAATTCTCCACAGAGATCGCCGCTCTCGTCCTCACGGGGGAAATGCGCGAACACCGGCAGGATAACCGCAGTGGCGGCTAATTAAGTAGAGGCTGAAAAGGGAAAATCAGGTCATCACTGCAGATTCAGACCCGTGGTGGGGGTACAAATTGACAAATCGCAAGTTTATCCAGGTTAGGAATAAATGTGCCCATGGATATGTATGTACAGGAGCACGTTACAGTGATTCTACACACTCCTTTTAAATCACTCAGGCTAAGTCACAGAGCTACATTAGTAAAGTGTAAATGTAAATACTAATAATAACCAGACAGTCAAATCAGACTTTGCTTGGTAACATAAAACAAGATGCATTTATAATCGTTCAAGGCTCCACAGAAAAAACAATTGCCTGCCACAGTCAACCCGACAAGACTAATAGGCTCGGTACGCAAATGGTACGGTATGCAAATGATCCGGTGAAATGACCTTTAATTGTTCTTTTGAAAAATTATATGCCAGCCAGACAATCCCTCGCCCTTAATACACTCAGGGTTGTCTAAAGTCCAAACTTTCACTAGACTCAGTGCAATTCATTTCAAAATTTAATTAATGACATCAGCAAGCGTCCCAACTCCAGAACCCCTAGAGACGGATGAAAAGTACATTTTGAGAAAATAATTATTATTTAGCGCGAAAAGTAACCAGGGGGATGAACAAATAAAGCAGAAATTCTTTCCAGGCGTCTCCCGTTTGGCATCCTGCCAGCGACCAATTTCCTCACAGTGGTGCTTTAATATAAAAATTAAATAGGAACTGGACTGGTGCTCCTGAGCTGAAGGAAGCAGAAATCTACATTCACAATATCCACAGAGCGCTGGAGAACGTGGCTCTGTCCCGCCGATAAATACGACTGTCATGTCCCGCAGGGGGTCAGAGGTGCCCCTGGATCAGTGGTGACTGGCAGGAGTGCCGTCATGAACCTTGGCCTTAATTAAACACGAGAGATGTTTGAAGGTAGCCCCCATGTATAAAGGACCCCGGCCCTACCACCGACAATGCCACATATTGCCTTTTGCTTGGCGAACCTCGCCGGTGACAGAGGAGAGCACTTTCATGAGCAGACCAGAGCCTACCTCCGCAGTAAACAGGACCACCCACATCTGAAACTGAGAGACAGGCCCATCAATCTGGCCCCGGAGTAACCAAACACCTACTGAAGAGGGCCAGGTGTGGCGGTCACTGCTCTGTTTCTCATCAGTCAAGGCCGACGTCAGTCTTGCGATCAGTTTGACGGCCTTCTTTGAACACATCTTCTAGGCACCTTGTCGGTTTCTGAACCAACGTGAGCGAGTGCAGTAGGGAGCTGGATGGATCCGCCTGCCAGCTGCGGTTGTCAGTTGTCAGTTGTCAGTTGTGCAAGATGAGGATGTTTCTGTGCTAATCAACGAAGAACAACGAACAGCAAGCTGTGGATCCTTTGACCATCGGGTTTTCGCTTCTCTTTACGGATTCTGCCACTGAGCCGTTTGGGCACTTTGCTTATTAACTCATTGTGATCTGCAGGATGCAGGACGTGGGGTCACCAATGCACCCTGCAGGCTGATCAGAGTTGCGGCAGCTGAGGGGCGGGGCTGTTGCCATGGAGAGGGTGTCAATGGAGGCTGCCTGGACACGGCGAGGGTTGCTGATGGGAGAGGAGTTGGCTGACGGGGAAGCCCATTGTGGGATGTGACGGGCGCACTCGGATTCGGCCTGAAGCCCATTTCACGTCCTCGGTTCGTTTTCGAATCCAGGACTTGGCTGGGTGTGGTGTACTGTGCTCAGGATTGCGCGGTTCTGTGCCTAAAACACCGGTGAAGACACAAGTCTGTTACTCGCGACCAGCAGAGAGTGGCAGGGGCATTCACAACCAAAACACAACAGGAGTCTCAAATGTGAACGAAACTAAATGGTTTTGCCCTGTTACAAACATGCATCAGCATCACGTTGGAGATAAAATAGGAATTGCGCTGCGCAGAAAAATAACAGTTGGTAGCAATGGGAAACTAAATTTTTCATGAATGGTTCTGCTCTTTAGTTATTAACTCGGTTGTTCACAACCCCGTTGCTTTTGGTTTGCGTTTTAAGGATGTAGGTCAGATCACC
>JAOVYW010034268.1:0-28374 GCA_025775045.1 Hiodon tergisus
AGGGCAGAGTACAGGCGCAGGGCAGAGTACAGGCGCAGGGCAGGGTACAGGGGAAAGGCAGGGTACAGGCGCAGGGCAGAGTACAGGCGCAGGGCAGGGTACAGGCACAGGGCAAGGTACAGGCGCAGGGCAGAGTACAGGCGCAGGGCAGGGTACAGGCACAGGGCAGGGTACAGGCACAGGGCAGAGTACAGGCACAGGGCAGGGTACAGGTGAAAGGCAGAGTACAGGGTACAGGCACGGGGCAAGGTACAGGCACAGGGCAGAGTACAGGCGCAGGGCAGAGTACAGGGGAAAGGCAGGGTACAGGCACAGGGCAGGGTACAGGCACAGGGCAAGGTACAGGCACAGGGCAGGGTACAGGCACAGGGCAGAGTACAGGGGAAAGGCAGGGTACAGGCACAGGGCAGGGTACAAGCACAGGGCAAGATACAGGCACAGGGCAGGGTACAGGCACTGGGCAGAGTACAGGGGAAAGGCAGGGTACAGGCACAGGGCAGGGTACAGGCACAGGGCAAGGTACAGGCGCAGGGCAGGGGAAAGGCAAGGTACAGGCGCAAAGGCCACATACAAATCCCACCTCAGACGGTTAATTTTTTTCCATGCATTCTGTTGCGAATCGACACAAAGTGCGGAAAGACGATGGCGATGCTTTCCTGCACGTCAAAGCCTTTGTTACCAGTAAAAAAATAACCAAAGCTATATTTAACAGCCCAAGTCTAAGTCCAGTTTATGTGAAACCAGTGCGGTACTGCCGGCTGCTGACAGAGTGTAAGGGCTATTCTTTTCATTATGGATAACGGCAAAAAAGCCCTTTCTCGCTCAACATAGACATGAGTACACCACCCGGTCTTTGTTATTGTCCCCCAGTGTGATGACACACATGTTACATGTTAGCCCAGTGAGGAGAGAGAAAGCCTTCGTAATGTTTCAAATCTGCGTCACTAAAAGCTAGTTGTGGAAACAGTAACATATTAAAGCATGTATTGGCTGCCATTACACGGTTTCTCAACTTTTATATAAAAATGTGTGAAAATATTACGAAATAGTAGGCAAAGAAAAGTAAAATACAAAATCAAATTGGGTTTATAGACACACTTGTGGCTGAAATTTCTGCAGACATGGATACAGACTAAGATAATTTAGACATTTTTTTATTATTAAGAGTCTGACAGATAAACCATAGCAGTGCTATGGACTGCTCTAGGGAATTCATCGAACGCGACCTAGTGTCAAAAATGGGGTACTGCAGTCCAATAAATCTGCTGATTGTTATCGCTGTAGGCTTTTTCTATCACTGTCACTTTGCAACAAATCAAAACCACTCTTCGACTGATTTAAAAAATAAAAATAAAAAAAATATAGCATGAAGACCTAAATGGATTAGTGATTGTCAAAATACACATTTGTTGTTCCAGGCTGGAGTCCCAGATGACATCAGACATCCAGGCCATCTTGCAGCTACTCCAGAGGCAGTCCACCCTTGGACCCCCGGCATACAGCACAGTGACAGCTAATTCCGATTACCAGAGGCCAGCTATTAGAGTCCAGCCGGTTACTGCCATTAAGACGGACTACAGCTTTGGTTCGACATTATCACAGGTACAATATAGTCAAAGAACATGTGATGTAAACAAACATCAGATAATTCTCATTCATGAAATACTAAGCCCCACCACACTACACAACATCCCTAATAAATATTGCCAATAGAGGTTAAAGGGTCATTCTCCTATATATTTGTAAATTGTGTTTGAACTGAGCACCTTTTATGCACTACAAGTATTAATGATGAGTTTAACATGCCTACAATATACCAATTAGTTAAGGAAAATAAATTTGTATGCATATAATATGAGGTTTTACTGTAAGAATGTGGTAGAGTTTGTTCAGAACGAGTTGAGTAGAATTGGGTTACACTGGAGTCATGAACCCGTTATTTCAGGCCAGTGCCTATTGGACGCCTGAGGGTACTGTGGGTTTTTTGGGGAAGGTATAGCCAAGGAGAATGTATGGCAGTTAGGGGGACCTGGGTTTAACTCCCAGCTAGTGGTCCAGTGTGCTGACAAAAGTAGATAACACTCTTTGCTATATCATGCTCTTTTGCGTAGGTTTGAAAGTTTAGGATAGACTTATTTCATAACTTGGTAATTGTATTAAGCCCTAACCCAACTAGACTACCAATCCTTTTTTGAAATTTAATTCTGGAAAGCCATCAGTCATAAAACAAGTGTGCCCCGTGGAAAAATAACCTATTAGTATGTTTCTTGCAAAAAATCTATCGTAATTTTCAGAATGTGAATCGTGGTACTTCTTATACAACGAGAATTCATTATAGCAGTATAGTGCTGTAGTATAGTAGTTGCTTTATTGAAATTTATTTAAACACTTTTTTCCCTGGATTTTCCTTTGGATTTGTTACAATAAGGCATCTTAGCACACAAACTTCTTTGAAAAATGTAGATAAATACTAAATTAGATTAGATTAGATACCTTGTGGACATGTGACCCAGCCTCACTCTCACATCAGGGTAGTCCATGGTACCAGCAACCGGACCCATTAGGCATAACGTAATCCAAGTATTAATCCTATTTAGGGTTTGTCATGTATAAACCACCTCACACCACTCACCTTTCAATACTCAAAAACAAAATCAAACCTTTGTCTGTTGCAGCAAAATAGAAATAATAACAGAATTTGTGTCTGTTTTACAGAGTTCCGAGTTGCATGACTTGGAGAAGTCAGACCACAGATCTAAGGAGACCTCATTAAGCAAGGTCCGTGTGGACACAGCCTCAGGGGGCGACTTCCATGGTTTGCTGGGTGGGGACACAGAACGTGATGACAGACACAAACAAAAGCAAAAGCCCCCCTTGGATCAGCATCCACTAGAATCCCCCTTGCTTCCAATCCGACATCTTTCACTGCCAGATTCATTCCTCAACAAGACTGACATGTTGGGACTCCACAGGCCAGCTTCGGATCCTGGTCTACCTGGGAAGTAGGCCTCATTTTGTTTGTCTATTTGCCTGCTGGTCGGTCTCCATTACAAATTAAAATCCTTTGAAGGTTGACTCAGGGTCTAGAAGGATACTGCTCTGCAATATGCAGGGGAAATGGTTTTTCCCTCATCCTTTGAATTACTTAAGTCACGATACACCATTTAAACATAAGAAGTATATATAGTAATCAGAACTGAATTTAAAACTTTCAATGTTTTATAACAATTTAAAAAATATATATACCACTAATGTTAAGAATAATGTAAAATTTGTATTTTCAATATGGAAAATACAACTTGTCCTTATATTAGCAATTAGTTACCTTTTTTATTTTAGCTTGCAAGCTAGCACTGCAAAATAAAGTTTATTTACTTCACGGCAGGATGGTTTTTGCACTGTTATCTACCTTGTTGGATTAATCAGAACAATAGCATCCACAGTACACAATATCAAACTGAATCACAAAATAATGCTGGAGTGAAGTGTATAAAAACTGTGGATGTGACCTAAAGTGAGATGGTTTAGTCTCACAGACCCACAGTTAACATGTTTAGTGTCAGCACTTAGACGTGTTTACGAGATACATTGGAAATATATCCAACTTTTTTTGAACAAACTCTTATTGGAGTGCACGCTTGTCTGTGTTGTGTACATATTCAAAATGTTAAAACTGCCAGCTTACCAAGCACCTTACATGCAAGCTCCAGGAAATACATGCATGTTTGGAATTGTTTTCCGTAGCATGTCATAAACATGGCTCATTTGGCAGGCTAAGTTGGCGTGTTTTCTGAGCGAAGAGAAATGGTTTTCTTCTTATTGTGCACAATAACGCTTACTTGAACCTTGAACTAAAAGGCACATTAGGACTTCGTTCATATCTTCCAGTGTGTTTTTAAAACTTCAGTTTTAAAAACACACTGAAGTAATGAATTTAAATATACTACAAATGTAAACAAATGCTAAGGATAAGATTTAGCCAATTAACAGGCTCCTGAGATGCAATATTGTGCCTAAAACTAGACTCAAATTTTCATAGTTGCTAGCAGCATGTTCATAAATTAACTACAAAATCACGTTGTATTCCAAAGTATATACTTAGTAATACCTATTGTCGAGTAAGTTCTGAAGCTCGCAGAAAAAGTCTTGTTTTAATACCTGGAAAAACATTCCAGAGATGAGATTTGTTGTGACTGATCATAAATCTTGTGTCCGTGGGTTTTGAAAGCAATAATTTGAAATGGCCGAATAAGCAGGCATTCCTTCTGAGGAAACTCCAGTGTGAAGTCAACCATTAACCCGTCATTCGTTAATGATTGCTTATATTCTTACACAGAACATTTGGCATTTAAGACATTTGGACATTTGAGTTCTAATGCCACCTTCAAAACTTCTTTTGACAATTATGTGACAATTTGACAATTTGGCGTGAAAACGTCCTCCATACCAGATTCACTATCTGGGGTTTGATTTGACATTGGACTTTTGGTCAGTAATATTTATTTTCATTCTTTATGTGTCAATAAATCACTATCCTTTTCCCCCAAAGAAAGTTACAAAAAATCTTAAATAAGAAACAGACCCAAATGATTCATGATAGTTTCTGTTAGGTGGCAACTCCACATGGACTTGAATTTGGGCTTCCATCTTTTTGATAAGACTAATTGAATTTCCTTGAATAAATTCTACCCACCAGTATGGGGTCAGTAAGGGTCAGTAGCAGAATGTACAGTACAAAAGGAATCTTAGCAAGCCAACCATGACCAATCAAATCAGCCTTTCCATTTGGAGTCCCTAAAAAAGTGTAATTTCACTCATGAACAAACATATCTGTATCTCATAATGGCTAATAAAGGGTCATCTGTTTGATTTGACCAATGGGATCCATTAAGCTGCAGCTTCAGGAAGCCAGACATTTAATCAGGTAAAACATTAAAGAAAGTTTTACAGCCATACACTATTTATTTTCCCTGCATGTGGAAAAGGGTAAGCCAGCAACAACAAGGAGTACAGCAGTCTTTAATGTATTGGTTTTCATCTTAAACACTAATGGTAGTATGTAAAATTGTAAATTTTGTGTGTGTATGTGTATACAGGGGGTAGACAATATCATGGAAACATCAAGCAATATGTGAATAAAAAATGGCTTCGTGTTTTTGGGTGGTAGTTCTGCTCTATGCAGACTGAATGACTCCCACAAAAAAATCCGGCTTTCTCCAAACATAAACCTGTCCATATGTAGAAGAAAGAGAGAGTAAAAGAGGACTCATCAGACCATATTACAGTCTTCCACTGCTCCCTAGTCCAGGTTTTGTGCTCATTACAGCTGATTGGTGCCTTGGTTACAAGCGCTTTCCCAATGGCAGTCTTGCCACAAATATCACCTTTGAGAAGCTCACAGGAAACAGTTTTAGTTGTAACCGGTTCACGGAGGAGTAGGTTCCATTCTGGTCACTTTTGTGGTTTTGAGCAACTATCCTGTTGGGTGTCTTCGACTTCCTGCCACCGTTCCTCTTCGCTGATGCAGTTTTCCCTTACAGTTACGGTTTTCGACTGTTCCCCTTGACACATTTCTGTTTCTGTGACAGACACACTGGCCATTTGTGGACCAACTATTCAATCTAATCTATTAGATCTCCCATGTTGCTTTAGAATCTCACACACTACTGTGTTGGTGTTAATAGCGGAAACATGTTGGTATTAGAATTGAAAATAATATAATACATGAGTAAAATTCTTTTCAATTCTGATTTTCATGGTTGGTCTACCCCGTGTGTGTGCATGTGTGTGTGTGTGTGTGTGTGTGTGTGAGATTTATATATATATATATATATATAAATCTCACACACACATACATACACACATTTAAATGTGCATAAATATATTTAATTTTGAAAATGCTGTTTGAACAGTACAGGTCAGGAACCTGCACTATTTGTACCTATTAAGCTATTATTTTCAAGCATTTTTGAGGGTAAGTCATACAAACGTGACAAACATTTGGATGATAAACTAAAGGAGTGCTCTACAGAACTTTCTAACACAACTATAAGATTTGCTAAGTTTTGCACAATTGTGCCGGGGAAAAATTTCACTTTTTACTCTAGTGCGTTTCACAATTGTTTTTATGCATTTTTAAAGTTTGCCACTGTATATTTTATACAATGCAACACTTTACAGCTTATTTGAATGTTTCTGTTCCTATATATATGTAAACACATTATATATATATATATATATATATATATATAGTGTATATAACAGGGTTGACTTAGGTAACTTTAGAGAAATTGTATAAATAAATCAATTTAAAAAAACATACAGCATACAGTTGCGTTTATTCCTTAATAAAAAAGGTCACAGAGCCAAGCAGTTAATTATGAAGAGTAACACATTATATTTCTGTTTTGAATTAGATTTATTTTAACACATTTCTTTTACACTTTGACTCATATTCATATGATGGCACCCCTTTGCAATATCATTGCATGTACACAGAAAATGACACCAGTGTAGATTAATTAAATCCTTACATTTACACGAAATCATAGGCAATCGTGGTGAATCAGTGGGTGGATTCAATAATAAGGATACTAATGTATTTTTGCAGTGCAATAGTTTAAAATATAGGATTGCTATTGAAATGGTTCAAGTCCAGTCTTCCACTGTTCACTCAATAAGACAGGCATGAACAGTAGTTCAAAAAAGTACAAAAATAATTCATCATATGACACATATAGTCAGTACTGGCACCAGATCTGGCAACAAACATATTATACAGCATAATTTGCCCTTTATAATTATTAATTTGCAAACACAACTTTAAATTTCAACTTTTACTCATACAAATGCCTTTATTCTCTCTAGGAAATACACATGCATTGCATATTGAATAATGATAATTTAACAAATCATAACATCTTGGTTGATTTCCGACCAATATTTCACTAAAAACGCAGTCGGTGCTGGCGTTCTACCTGAACTTCCCCAGGAACAGTAGACTCCCCGTATCCAGGCATCCTCAGTTCAGTCGTTAGGGACGTCACTCAGATTGACATTGTGCACAGAATAAACTACAGGAGAAGACAGCAAAGAAATGACTCAAGCGGATTGGCTTAACCCATGCTGAAGCGGCTGCTATTGGATGGGCGGTGTCGGGTGTGGGAGAACAACCTCTGACACTTACGTCGTCATAAAGAAAGTTCACAGCGCCTTGCTGCATGGCGTCTCTCCTCCGGAAATTATCTGTATTAAAATACATCAAACGTACATGCAAGAACTGTGTAGTGTGATTGAATTTGTGAAGACTCTGAAAGAAGAAACAGGGAGCCATACCTGTGAGGGCACGGAGTTTCACGCAGCATGCTACATAATCGTCAAAGAAGATTCTGCCGCCCTTGCTGTATCGCTTTATGATGCTGTTGAGAGCTTGAGGGCTGATCCTATATCCTGTTGATGCAGACGAGTCCATAGAGAGCACTGCTTTAGTTTCAAGTGAGAACGTGCATGTCGTAACGCATATTGCAGAATCGCCTGGTTATGACAGCGTGTCCAGGACAACAGCGCAGCATTAGTAGAGGTAAGAAAAGCCACACTCACCCATGGCGGAAATGGCTTGGGCCATCTCACAGGGCTCCACAGTTCCACTTCTGTCCTGATCAAACATCATGAAGTTTTGCTTCCAGCCATTCAGAGCCACAAAGAGTTCTTTAAACTCATTAAATCCCATCTTCCCAGTCATGTCCATCTGAGTGAATTAGGTTTAGGATCCCCACTGTCTGCATATATAATATATAATGAATTTTTCATTGGCAGCTCGGATTCAATATTCAAATTATTTTATTAAGCAACTAATTCTTAGTAACCCCTTGTATCCAAAACAACTTGCATAGCTTCACATTTCACACTTTATCAATTAATATAGCTGCAAATTTACAGAATCCGTCTGGGTTAAATACTTTGCTCACAGATCCAACAGCTTTCTGTTAAGAAGAAGATGCCTTTACCTGAACACAACGCCCTCTGTGGCTTCAGCCATTATACAAATATGAATGTTGCCTTTTACCAATGAGTTTCGTACCAGTAATAGTTAAAACAACCCCCAGGTCCTATCCACAATCTGTCTTTAAATGAGTCACTGATCTGTAAAGGATACATCCAGCATAGCGATCATGACTCTACACGTCTCTAGACTGAATGCTGTTGGAAAGAAAAGAAAGCCAGCCATTTTTATTTTAACTTTTGATATAGCTTGGTATCAATACATTCTTAGTATTAGGTATTGTTTTATTTTCAAATTTAGCAACCGTTTGGGGAATCATTTCTATTTGATTTCACTGTTTACAGACGCAGTTTGGTACATTCCGAGGTTTGTCTGCATACGTACTGGATCACTATTGCAAATGTCAAACTTTTTATAGATATATTACAACTAGCTACTGTGCTTCCTAGTAACAGCCCCTGTAGCAAGAGACACAGTGAAGCCAAAGCATATGCCCACTGTGTTGGCTCCGGCACACCGCGACCCTTAATTGGAAAAGCTGTCATGGAGAATAAATGAATGAATATTGTGTATTTGAATAATCTGGTTGGGCTTTAATGTCATCATTATGACCCCTAGTTGCATTATAGGGAACATTACATCAAACTAATTTAAGCCCAATTTCTTTCTCAATATTGTGAATATTGTGTTGACAAATGTGAATGATCACAGTTCAGGCCTACATAGTGTAAAACTGACAGCCAATACAAAAAAACAATTATCAATAAAGGACTACAGTAGTATATTCTCCATGGAATTAGATATGGTTTGTGGACTCACGACTGTAGCTGCCACTGATACCAGTTTGCGTCAGACACCTCTGGAGCTCGTCCGCATCGATTTCACCATCCTGTAATAGTAAACAGCGTAGATCCAAATTTGCGATTGAGGATAAACAAGATCGCAATGAAATGCATAAATCAGTAATAAACCTGAACCCAGAACACTGTAAATCATCTAGAGTAGCATTTCATTAACAGGTTTTTCCCTGCCTGGACTAACTCAACTTCCAACAGGCTCACCTCGAAAATCTTAAAATAACGTTTGAAGCAAAGTAACGTAAAGTTACGTTTAAAGTAAAGTTGTTGTGTTTTTTTTTTTACTCAACTAGTAATTTTACTCCACTACTTTTTTCTCAAACTGAGTCTCACTGATATGTCATTGATACAGAGCAACGCTGCCCGTTATGTCTTCAACAGAACCCTCGTTCACCTTCCTCCCCTACTTACCCTTACTCACCTCGCTTTTCTGGCATATAAAGGCTTTCGCCCAGATATAACTCTAAAACTATGTAAACCCCTGAGTCACCCTTACTCACCTCGCTTTTCTGGCATATAAAGGCTTTCCCCCAGATATAACTCAAACTATGTAAACCCCTGAGTCAC
The DNA here is from genome assembly GCA_025775045.1 of Hiodon tergisus. Classification (NCBI taxonomy): domain Eukaryota; kingdom Metazoa; phylum Chordata; class Actinopteri; order Hiodontiformes; family Hiodontidae; genus Hiodon; species Hiodon tergisus. The sequence continues at coordinate 9,427 of JAOVYW010034268.1, forward strand.
CCTTACTCACCTCTCTCCTGTAATATCTATTGAAGACTAATGAAGGCTAACTATGGAAATTATGTATTTTAGATTAAGCTAGCAGATGCCCAGAGCTAGATATTGCTTGGGTCATTTGTTAACGCACTTATTGGATTGTGGTCTACAAATAGCTTATTACTGTGCAGAAATGTCTGTGAAAACATGACTTTTACTGTAGAAAACCTGCAGGGCTTATCATCTGTCACTGCTTTGCAGGTGTCACCAACGTATCACCTCTGGCTGCACTTTATCCACGTCCTGCTGTCGACCACTCACCTGCCCAGCAATTGCTGTGAAGTAACCCAACATGGGGTCATTGACAGGGGGAGCCCCGAAGTTCCCAGGGTAACCACAATACGCTGGAGCAGGTCCCCCCATGAAACTCCCAGGCATGGGCATTCCTTGGGCTGGGACCGGTGGCATTGGTCCTCCATACTGAGAAAGAAATGAAACAAAAATTACTAATTTTCTTCCATAGAGTTGGAGTACACTTTCCGAACTACCATGACATAGTAAAAAGGCCTCACTTGTGGGTTGAAGTTAACTATGAAAGGCATGGTAGCTAAACAGGAATCGGGAAACATGCAGCACACTGGATGAATACATGAATACACTGGACTAAAAAAACAAAAAACAAAAAAAACTATCTGCTAGTTAAAATATAAACATAAAAAACTGAACCGAAAACTAAACTGAAACTAAAATATTTGCATTAAAACAAAATAGTAATATAATTAAAATTGGAGATAAATTAGTTTAATAATTTTCTCTCAAGCGAGATTGCTATTTTTAGTCAAAATGTGTAAATGTCAAATGCCTCATACATTTTAGTACTGTAGGCCCTGTGCGAAGTAGCTATTGAAAGCTACTGAAATTTAACAAATTGCAGACCATAAAATAATTGAATCAATCTGTCATAATATGATAATAAAAACCAATAATAAAAAAATGACCAAGACAATTAAAATTAAAACCTAATATTGAAACAGAAACTGAATCAAAACTATAATAACCTTGCAGCGAGCGTATCAATGGACTACACACAAAGTTGGTAACTTGAGGGAGACCGCCTATTGGAGGGGATGTTCAGCCACTTTGGTGGCCCAGCAGAGCGCAACTCAAGAGTACAACTTCAAGACACGGAAATGTGCAAATAACTTTGAGCAAGTCCCTAGCCATACTCTCCCTGCTCATTGCAGAGGACCAGAAATAATTGCAAACTGGGCCGCTGTTCCATACTGCAGAAAATTGATTGCAACCCAGCTATGCTGGATTTGGCTTTCTGGAAGTCACCAGTGGATAGAAAACTATTTGAGAGCAGGGAAAATGATTCAGTTAGTTAAACTGACTGATTTTACAACATCAGCTGCTTTTTTTTCTGGAAAATGACAAGCCATGTATGCTCATTTGTTGTTGACTGTTGAGTCCTTCTTTTTTAACAGTTTTGTTTGAATATGTATGCTGTACATCTATGAAAACATCTGGTAGCTGAAATATTGAAAAATAAAGAAGGCTCGCTAAAGTTTGGTGCTTGCTGATTCGTCAACAGACTGCAGCTTCCGAGCAGATCTACGTACGCTTCTTGGACAGCACAGCTCCACCTCGTACCTAACTACGTCGCTCCCAGAGACTATATTCACAATACCTCTTGTGCCTCATTGCTTTATATAATATAATGTAATACAGTGTTTGTTGATCTTTTAGCTAAACATTATTTGTGATTGAATGTTAGCTGGTCAGTCTAAAAATAAATTATTGATAATCAATTGTACTGGTATTTTCAGCCATTTTTGGGGGGATAATGACTTTATTATCATTTCAATTCCATGTGAAATATAATTATATAGTTGTTTCCAGGTACTTTATAATTCAATATAAAATCCCATCCAGTCCACTAAATTCAATGGCTTAGTGACCAAATAATTGACAATGATGTCAAGTGTAGGACATGCTGGGAAAAAATCAGTCAATTGAAAGGGACAAGGTAGTCCCATGACATTTGTGCATAAAAAAGGCACAGATAAAAATATCCAGGCAGTTTGCATGCATCTTCTGCTAAAAAATAAAATTGTAACTTCGATTTACGATGAAAACATTGACAAAACTAATGCAGTTGGCTTGACATTTCCAAACTGAAACAATCAGAAAAAATAACGACAGCAAAGGGCACAAATAAAGAGAAGCTTCTCAAGAGAAGCAAATTTATTTATTTTTTCAAACTTTAGAATTTAAAAATATAATTATCAATATAAATGTTAATATTTCAATTCCATAGATAGGTTTGTAATGAATCACCTCAGACACCACAAACTTTGAAGAAGTTTAGCTTTTCCCCTTTTAAAGTCCTATTTCAATAACTAACAAAGACAACTATTTAATACACTTTTATGACCATGAAAATTTCTTCAACTTAAAAATCATAGCTCCCAAAATCTTTATTGGGTTACCAGAATTAAGTTTTTCGGTAGTCCATTGGATTATGTTAAACACATAACATTTTAACATCAGTTAAAAACTGATTTCAAGATATTCCGTGCTTTCCTATATCAATCGAGACCTGGTGTAGTTCAGGAATCATAAGGGTCCTTCCCGTTCCTTGCTTGACACTTCATGGTTTAAATATTCAAACATGTAATTAAATGTGTTATTTGAACGCATTGCCGTGAGCTGGGGTTATTAAATGTGCTCGAATCTGGTAGTTGAGTCAGCGTTAAAAGAGAAAAGTTCCGTGTTAGTTAATATTTGCACAACATTGTCAAAATCCTCAAAGATTTAAGAGACCGAGGCACTGTTACCAAGAGTTCGGAGTGAGAAACGACTATAAATGGAAGAATCTGTTCATAGGAAGAGCGTGTCTTGATTGGTGCACATGCCATGATGACGAGTATAAACTTGTCGGAATGGCACGACACTTGATACTTCCGAAGACTTTACAGCGATAAGAATAAAATATTTTCATTAAAGTTGTTTGAATTTGTATGCTTTATTAATGGACTATATCACGGTTACACCAGTGGTTTAACAACAATCCGAGGATTCTAAAACTCCCAGCAAAAATATATGGTGGGGGTTCTAACTGGTTTGGATTTAAATAAGACCGTTAATTAAAACCTTCCTCTAGGTAACTACATCGCTGTCGTATTCTTTTTTTTAAATTTAATTATTAGTATTCTTACCATGACGTGAAAGTTGTAATATAATTAAGTCGCTGGATAAAGTTAAGAGCAAGTTAGATTTTCGTTTAATTGCCTAGTAGCTACATTGATAAACCTTTAAAAAACATGTATTATTTACTTACCCCACCATATCCTGGATAAGCCATTTTAATGCGACGCTAGGACTCACGTGGATAATAATTTGTAATTTATGGACAACAATGTGTAGTAATGTACGCCGCCTTAAAACAAATTAACAGACTGCTTCAGGCTACAGTCACCACTTCCTGTACTTTGTCGCAAATGCAATACAGCAGCACGTCATCAAGCAAGCAAGCAAGTTTGTACTGGAAGAGGCGGAAGACAGATTGATGATCTGGATAGCCAATGAAAGATTAGATTTACCTTTGCTTATTGCACCAGCGAAAGTAGCATATGAAACTCTGCTACTTTGGACAAAATATGTTATTGTAAATTCTTACACATATAATTAAATAATCTATTAATCTGTTAATAGATTTATTTGAAATTAAAACTATATATAAAATAAGAATTATTTAATTATTATCCGCAGTAAATTAACCAAATCTGTTTTATGAGATACATTTGACTAGCTAATGTTTCATATCTAGTTTTCAGATTGCAAAAAAAAATCGGACTGATTTATCAAACAACCACTGCCAAAACAGTGATTTTACAGAAATTCGCTTACAGGAAATAAAACCAGTCACGCACCTTTTCATGACGTAAGTGAACTAGAAACGAAACTGAAATGAAAGGCGTGTTTTAGAAATAAAATATATGTTCAGTCGGAACAGCTGTAGTTTTGTGTGCAGGCAGTTTATTCCACCCATTTGTCGTGTGGCTAGTAGTAGGCGCTAGAAAATGGATTCTACGACGGATGAAACTTTACTTTGGCTTATAGGCGACTGCTTCCGAAATAGATTAAAGTTGTTGATTCAAGTTGAGCCCGTTTTAGATTACGTTAAATTTATAGAACCAAATCAGAGAGACTTAATCTTAAATAAAGCGAAAACAGAATGTAATCAACGAGCGGTGGATCTTCTTATTGATACCATAATCAAGGGGCCACGGCCGGCCGGATGGATTAGGGAATTTATCGACGCTCTCGAGGCTGCTGGATGTAAACATGCTGCCTTGTATGTTGATTCGGAAGTTCTTCCCCAACCTTCACTGGAGGCTACAAATGACTACTGCGTTCATCTAATTGATCTACTTTCCCCGACACTTCTAAACATGAAAACTCCTGATGTCTGCCTCGTCGGTTTTGCGCTGGATATATTAACTGTAGAAGACAGGGAAATTGTGAGTGGGCCAATATTTAATTAATACATGGGAGAACCACTTAGTGCATGGTTGCAGCCATGGTATGGTAACCAATAACAGGACAGTAAATACACAGTGGTATACTTTTGAATATTGTTTACATTTACATGTGCAATTCGTTGTTAAATGCATGCATTGGTGGAACCGTTTAACGTGGCTAATTAAAAGTTAGAAGTTCTGTAGACTATTTTCAAAAGCGAATAATATTTAATTATACTATTAAAAGTTAAATTGTAACTCGTGTAGTTACCAGAAGAGGGCAATCTTGTAATGACGGCCTGCACAGCTATATGAAAAAATGTCCTATGGTTTTTAAAAAGTGACCTATAGATTCCCCAAACTCACCCTCGTTGTTACAGATTATGGCTGAAACTACAAACAAGGGAAACGTCAATGGAGCCCGGGTTCTTCTGAAAAGGATAGTACAAAAGCCTCCGGGTTGGTTTTCAACTTTTCTGCAGGTACTGAGAAAAACTGATCACCATCTCCTGGTCAAGGAACTTATGGGAGTTGACCCATCTCAAGACCATGAAGGCAAGAGAGTCTTATTCTGTATGGGATTCTTTTTTTTATCATGGTGGTGCTAAAACGGTATTTCACTACAATTGTCAAAATACAATAAACATTTTAATTGATATAAATCTCATATACATATACAGATAAACAGTTATGTGATGGTATGTCTAGTGGTCAAGGTTACAGACTTGTAACCAAAAGGTTGCCAGTTTGAGTCCCATCCCAGCTGTTGTATCCTTGATTGCTATTATTGTTCTAATAATAATCGCTGTTTTAAATGTCACATTTAAATGGAAAAAAAGAGTGACAGTAAAATGTGAAAATTCTCCTCTCTCATTCAGAATTGGCTGCTGAAGGCAATGAAGAGGCCAGTAGGTTGAAGGATGAGACTACGCTTCCTGAAAACGCAGACAAACTGGACATGGCACCTGACACGTTGAAAGATGGCGCTACTGTCACTGACAACAACATTGAGCAGAATGAGAACACCAGTTCCGTTGACGGGGGAGAAGGGATACAGGGTCAGAGTCCCAGCTCTGTCTCAGTAACTGCCTCTAGAAGTACAGGTTGTCGTCCCGTCACACAGCATTCAGAAGAACTTTAAATTACTCCTTGACTCGAGTATCAAATTAACTTCAAATATCAATGAGGTCATGAAAGGACATGTTATCTTAAGATACCTTAAGACTAAAACAAATATAAATTAATCATAAGTTTAATTCTGCCGCATACAGCCCTGAGAAAACAACCGCGTAATGCCTGTATACAACAGCATATGTGATATATTTTATGTCTTTTAGATTTGGACCTTTATAGTGCTGATGTGCTGGCAATGGATGAAACGCAACAGGACAGTTTAAAGCAAAACTCAGGTATGTGCTGCACATTAACTTGTTCTGTTTAACAGTTTGGGTTGCTGAGCTACATAAGCACTGGATGTTGGCCTTTCTCTAAATGATGGAATCACTTTTCAGATGTCTTAAACAGGATGCTCCCACTGGTTGAGTTAGCTTCTTTAGCGTATAGTTGTTAAGCATAAGCAAGCATTGGGCTGTATAAAATTGGTCATATCGAGATCCATTCAGTGAAAGCAGTCATTTCTTTGCTTGCCTAGGAAAAATGCGACGGTGCGATTTCTATATAAACCCTATCTGTTTTCATGGGTTTTTAGTTCCTTCCACAGCATGTCTGCTGTGTGCACAAGTCATCAATTACCACTACGTAGGATGGACCCGTTTTCTAGCGGATGTGATCTTAATTTCGGTCTCACTGAAGCTCAAAGTGATCGAACCTGGAAGCTTCTCCTAACGCCTTTACAACACCTGATTAAATCAGATATAGTTATAACCGCTTGGTGCCCCTCGGGACACTGAAGGAAGAGAGCTCCTGTTGAGATGTTGACTGTTCTTTTGCATTTGTGAAATTTACAAAATTTCTGAGTGCAAACATCTGAATAATAAGCAATCTATTTTTAATTCTGTTAAAAATGTCAAGCAATGAAAGTGTTCATAATTGGGGATGCATCTGGTTTTTGACAGTTCCAAATAATACTGCACCAAAGTAAATACGATCCAACACCTAGACTGTGAATAAGATTTTAGAGGTTTTTTCCCCCAGATGTCTGACTCACTGGTGTCTCAGGCCTGTGTGACAGCAGTAATGACCTGAGCTTTACTCCACAGCCTGTGAGGGAAAAGCTGGAGTCACTAAGGACACCCATATTGTTCTTCGGCCTTATCAGATGGAAGTGGCACAGCCCGCCTTGGAGGGCAAAAACACCATAATATGCCTTCCAACAGGAAGTGGTAAAACCAGAGTTGCCGTGTATATTACTAAGGAACACCTGGACAGGCGGAGACGGCAGAAAGAACACGGAAAAGTCGCGGTGCTCGTCAACAAGGTGGAGTGCCCCTGTGAACTGTACCCACAAATACTGTTCACCATCTCAGTCATTCTGCTCCTCAACGCTCAATGCAGTAGTCAAAGTTGATTAAACTAATCAAACAGGAAGATAAAACCAACTATACCTTTTGTCCCTTTTGCCAAAGTCTCCCTGTGCTCGAGTTCAGAATTACACCAAGATGTTAAGATAATACAAGGACAGAAAAATGCGAGGGTGGTTTTAAAATAAATAAATAAATAAACTTCTCGCTGGACCAGTTTTAAATGGCAGCATTTAAGCTGATCACACAAGGAAAAAATAAACCGCTGCTTTTAAGTCCGGGGACCGAATGTAAAAAGTTGCTTAATTTACTAAAACAAAAGCAGCGCAAGTTGAAATATGCTAGTCTACCTGTTTAAGTGGAAATAGTCTTTGAGGGCCTTTGCTGTTGACTGAGCGCCTGTACTGTACTGCTGGTCTGTCCTCCTTCAGGTGCCCTTGGTGGAGCAGCACTACTCTACAGAGTTTGGGAAGTTCCTGAAGAACCAATATAATGTGGAGAGGGTCAGTGGAAACTCTCAACTCAAAATATCCTTCTCGGAAATCGTCAAGAAGAATGACATCATCATCTGCACAGCCCAAATCTTGGAGAATTCCTTCTCCAAGGCTCAGAATGGGGATGATGAAGGGGTGAATTTGTCAGGTAATTTTAAAAGTCTGTAGTTGTCCCAATTTCCATATGACCTTGTTTTGCTCCGAACATGAATTAAGCATTTGCTTAGCAGACTTTCAAATTGGATTTGCATAATTCACAGTCTACTCATTGAGACACCTAATATTTAGGTATAAAACAAAACCAGTTTTCCTCCTAAAATTTAAACCTGCTCTGCATTGGTTACAGCTAGAGGTGCTGTAAAAGTCTTTACAAAAGTGGGGGTTTGGGGGCAAATCACTGTATTGCTCAGGAAGTACACCAGATGTCAAGAAGAAATTTGGACTGTTGTTGAGTACTTTTTCAAGACTTTTCAAGAGGAAACGGGGTGTTCAAGGATCGATCCTGTAACAGGTTTCTTGTCAACACCTGTCCATTGGCTGGGTTGTTTTAGCTCTCTCCAGCCAGAATGGAATTCCCATCAGTATAATGTGCAGGGCATTTCTAAGGCCACTCAGCTGTTTAAAATGTCATTGTACAGATGATGTCATTCTCTATCATGGTGACTAGCAGACTTGAGGTTAATTGAAATAGGGCGGGTGTGTCAGAGTTTTCCTGTACTTTCCTGTACATCACGTGGTACACATGATGTAGCGGAGAGCTGAGACAGAGGGATGACTCCAAATGGGAATCCAAAGCAGCTAGGAATACACGGTGCACTATAGTTGTTAGTATACAAGCTCTAAAAGCAAGGCTAATGTGAACACCCAGTGGCATTTTAAGTTTAATTTAAATTGAAATCGGTCTAGAGCAGAACATTTTCTAAGAAACAAAATAATGTAATGTGATTTATAACTGATTTGTTTGGTTGTGTAGACTTTTCCCTGGTTGTCATAGATGAGTGTCACCACACACAGAAGGGTGAAGTGTACAACAACATCATGATCCGCTATCTGAAACAGAAGCACAAGAACTTGCAGCGGATAAAAGAGCAGAGGGATCCTGTGGCAATTCCTCAGATCTTGGGCCTGACGGCCTCGCCTGGCGTCGGAGGAGCCAAATCCCCCCAGAAAGCTGAGGAACACATCCTGAAAGTAAATGGTGCCGTCTCCTGACATGTGTTGTGCTGGTCGACTTGACTTTCTGCATTGTTCGAGTGTCCATATGGAGCTAAAAGCAGTCAGAAATTGTCTGAAAGAGCCGTGTTGATGAACAAGGTCGGCTCCTTCAACATACTTCCTTTTTTGTTCGATGTTTTACTCATGCTCTTTGTATGTTGGTTTCCTGCAGATCTGTGCAAATTTGGATGCATTCAAAATAATGACAGCGGACCTGGGAGAACACATGAAAGAACCATTCAAAAATATTGCATCTATTGAAGAAAGAATAGAGGTGAAAAAGTTTAATGTTTAAAACTTCTGAAGTTTCCAGTTTGAGGAAAGTCAGCCCTTGCTGAGTTTCCCTGGGGGAAGGTTCGCTGTGATATGGCCATCTTCTGTTGGCCGATGGAGAGGGGTACGTGGCAGAGCAATGAGAGTTCTGGAAGAGAACCAAAGCCTGTATATAGTCACAGAACCAATTAGCCTCCTATTTATTGGTCAGGTGATATATTAAAATCAGGAAGTAGAAGGCTTCCAGAGAGGAGTAAGGAGGAAAAATGCGATATGACCAGGAGAGTGTTTGGTCCAAGCTTTTTGCTGTATTGTGTTTAGACTTTTTAAGTCTATTAGGTTCAGAACCTTAATGGTATCTAACTTATGCTCCTCTTAGCCGTTTTTGTTTGATATAAGTATTTTTTGTTTTGAACGTCAGCCTTGCCTCACTGCGTTTGTGTCCTGGGACCTTACCCTTTTGGTGGTCAAGCCCAGCAGGTTTGCTTGACAAATGGAGTGCCTCCCAATGCCAGGGTCCTGGGTTCTATGGGTTCTGGGTTCAAGACTTGAGTTTGTGTGCAGTTTGTGCTTGTGTGGGTATCCTCTGGGTGCTCCAGTTTTCTCCCTAGATCCAAACACCTGCGGGTTAGCCTAGCAACTGCAAATTTAGCCCTGTATGTGTGAGTTAGTGCATGACTATCTGTTTCTGGTGCTGTTCCTGCAATGGACTTCTTCTACAATGAACCATCTTGTGTCTGCTGGGGCTGGATTCTGATGCCCCATGTCCCTGAAGCATCCTGTTTTTTACACGCCTTACTTGATGCAAAATTACACCAAAAAGAAACCTGATCCAACCCATAGCTGTGAAAATAGTAAAATAGAAGGTTTTGACTCCCTGTGTTTTAAGTAGAATTTACCGAAATGTGGCAATCAAAGCAATTACTTTCCAACCTTACATAATTTAGAAATTCCTCAGTAATATGTGGCTTCTTGTAACATCTGGAGTAAACATTTTCAACCACAAAGCGAGTACCGAAAGTATTGTTGGATCCTATCAAGAGTTATGACCGACTCTTACAAGGTATGCATTTCTGTACACTGGTGTGCAATAGCTAAGCTAAAACCCACTGCTATTAATTACTAATGAATTAATTGCATGCATTATCCTTATATCCCTATATAGTGAACATAGGGGAAACTCTCCTCAATCCACCACCAATATGTGGCTCCCACCTGGGTGACGCATGGCAGCCATTTAGCATCAGAAAAAACAAAACCCTCAACACACCCTCATCTGATTTAATGGTCTAACTGATTTGGTTAGGAATGTAATGCATTTCAGAGTGAATTTTGTAATTATAAAAAAAAAACGAAATCCAAACCAATAGTCAGACTGAATCATGTATATAATCAATAATATAAATCTTGCTGATCTCTGCAAGTCAGTCGAATACAGAGGATCAAACGATGTTTCTTTGTGGTAATTTGCCTACTTTTTTGTCACACGTGATTGTTGACAGTATTTCAGTTTACACCAAGTTTATTTCTCCTGTCAATCATAAAACTGTTTATATTTACCTTGCCATTGTTTCTCCTCCGTGTGGTTATGAGCAAATCAAATACTGAGCAGATTTAAAATGATGTAAGTTTGGAAAGCTTGAATCAGTAATTGTTTTTTGCTAACATACACAGTAACTTCTGCTTCATTCACAGGGAGCGTCAGAACCTTCCATCCAATCAAGTTAGGTGTGTAAATAAGGCACTTTTTAAAGAAAAAAACATCTGAAAAGAGAATCCAGCATGAATGGTGTAAAGTTAAACAAATTATATAGCATTCCTGGCCATTGCCTTTCAGGACCCCTTCGAGGGTGTTATTAAAGGAATCATGAATGACATTCCTGGCCATTACCTTTCAGGACCCCTTCGGGGATGTTATTAAAGGAATCATGAACGACATTCATGCGCATGCTGACCTGAACCCCGCCTGTGACCCTGGCACCCAGAGCTACGAGCAGTGGGCAGTGCAAAAAGAACAGAACGGTGAGATGGCTGCCTTTTTATTATTCAATATTATTTAGGGGGGCGGTTCTGTGTATATAAACAGACATATTGTTTGTTTGTTTGTGTGTGTGTGTTGTGGCAACCACGGGGCGTACTTGCTGCGCCGCACGCAAGAGAGAGAGAGGAATGCACACGGGAAATGAGCGAGACCACTCGTAATTCGAGTCTGCTTCTTTATTCGGCACCCTCGTGCCGTAAAACGCAACAAAAGAATCCTCCCGGTTTAAAGCCACGGGAAATTACTAAATTAAGTCCTCCCGGATCAGGGCAAAAAGCAAAGAAAAACAACGGAACTTCCTCCCGGATCGGGGCATGAAATCGTGGCAATTAGTCGAATGAGTCTCGTCCTCTTCGTTCGGGTTCTCGGGACTCACCTCCCCCCCCGTTTCTTGGCCAGAGCTGTAACGACAGAGCACACGTTTCTCCCGATCGGCATTCGCTACTTTCGTTAGGTCCTTACCTGTAGCTTCCCTGGTGCCGATCTCTTCTCCTTGTGTCTGCCAGCTTTTATTCTTTCCCTCCCCAATCAGCCGATGCGTTTCAGCTGTGCCGGTGATTGCTGGGGAGGGAACATACTGTCACTCAAGAGCCTGCCTCCGTGCTTGAGGGGGGAGCGGCTTCTGCCGCATCTGCCATCTGTAAGCCCCGGGGTTGCCCCAGTGTATAAACAAACATATTGTTTGTTTGTTTGTATATAAACAGACATGTTGTTGTGTGTATGAACGGACATATCGTTTGTGTATGTGTTTATAAACAAACATTGTTTGTGTGTGTATAAACAGACAGTTTGTGTGTGTGTGTGTATGAACAGACATATTGTTTGTGTGTGTGTGTGTGTGTATGAACAGACATATTGTTTGTTTGTGTGTGTGTGTCTGTGTGAATATAGAGACATATTGAGACATATTGTTTGTGCGTGTGTATAAACAGACATATTGTTTGTGTGTGTGTGTATGTGTGTGTGTGTATTAGACTGTGACAACCACGGGGCGAACTGGCTGCGGCACACGCAACGGAGAGAGGAATGCACACAAAAAATGCTCGGGTTAGCTCAGAATACGAGGGTGGTTTTTTATTCGGGAGACTTAGAAAAACGCAATACAAAGTCCTCCCGGTTCGCGGTATAAGGCAACGAAAAAACACAAAGAAAATTCCTCCCAGATCGGGGCATAAAATAACGACGAATGACGTCCGGAAAAAAAAGGAATCCCGTCCTCCTCGCTCAAGGGAATTTCACTCACCCATCGCCAGCCCGATCTGAAACAGAGAGCCCAGTGCTTTACCGTCGGCGCTTGCTACCTGCATTCGGCTTTTGTTCGTAGCCTTCCCGGCGCCGACATCTTCTCCTCGTAGCCGCCCGATTTTTTTCTTTTCCCTCCCCAATCAGCCGATGCGTGTCAGCTGTGCCGCCCCTCAAGAACCTGTCCCTTAGGTCTAGGGGGGTGCGGCTTCTGCCGCATCCGCTGTCCCGACACCCCGGGGTTGCCACAAGACGTGTGTGTGTGTGTGTGTGTGTGTGTGTGTGTGTAAACATACATATTGTTTGTGTGTGTGTATAAACATACATATTGTTTGTGTGTGTGTGTGTGTGTGTATAAACATACATATTGTTTGTGTTGTTAAATTGCAGCTGCAAAAGAAGAAAACCAGAAAATTCGAGTCTGTGCCGAGCATCTCAGACAATATAATGAGGCCCTACACCAAAGCAACACTATTCGAATGTCAGACGCCTATAACTTCCTCAATAAATTCTACGATGAGGAGATGAAGAAGAAAATTGCCCCCGAGGAGGTGGAAGCCATTACAATCACAGACACTGACCGATTCCTCTTTAGGTTATTTAAAGGTACTTCTTCAGGGGCAATGGACTCAACTTTTAAGTGAACCATGCAGCTACAATTGAACGTGATCCTTCTGTCATATTCTTCACTGTTTTTTTATGTGTTTCCCCTTCCCCCCCCCCCCCTTTTTCAGATAACAAGAATAAACTGCAAGACTTGGCAAAGCACCCCGAGTATGAAAATAAGAGTCTGTACCAACTCAGGTTAACCATTCTGCAGGAGTTCACCAAAAGAGATGAGGCGAGAGGAATAATTTTCACCAGAACCCGGCTCAGCGCCATCGCTCTAAACCAGTGGATCCAGGAGAACAAAAAGTTTGAGGAGGCTGGAGTAAGAGGGAGCTACCTTATTGGTGGTGGAGACCAGAGTGTGGTCAAACCCATGACTTCTGTGAGTAAACGCTTCTGATTTGGAAAAGTGCAAATAATTCAAAATACTTATTTATTTATTTTCATTTCAGTTCAAGTTTTTATTATCAGAGGCACGGAGTACGACAATATTCAATACATGCTTGCAAACTCTACATGCATATTAAGGAAGTGTTTTATGCGGTACCAAGAAACTAAAAGCACTAAAAGTCAGAGGGGGTGTACATATTCCCCCTGTACACCCTAGCACCAAAATTCAATAAAACTTGTTCCATGCTTAAACAACAACAATAGGAAAATAAGGTCAACTTAAGGCCCTTGAAAGGAGATACTATTCTTTGTACAAAGCATTTTTTTAAATCTCGATTTTTTTTTTTTTAGTTTAGATATTGCATTAAAAACAAAAAACGGGAAGTTCAAATACCAAAGGACACATTCAAATTAAAGTGAGGCTCAACTAAATTGGCCAGACTATTCTTGGAATATTGAACTTCTCCAGAAACTCAGAGCTAGCTCCTGCAGACAAACAGCCACCTTCATCTGGAGCCTCATAACGCTTAACCATTTTTTTTAAATCCAAAAACTCTATTTCAGGCAATGCTTCCCTTTTAGGGGTGTCAGTGACATTAAATTAACTCAAATATGAATCTGTATTACAAAGTACAGACAGAAATTAAGTACCACAATATTTAATTTTGTGTATCATAGTTTTGTGCCCTGGTCTAAGTCAGATTACACTAAACATTACAGAACAGTACACTTTTGTTGATGTTTACTAAACATTGTTACTTTTGACATGAAATGCTGTGTAGAAAGTCGCTAAAATGAAATTCTATATGGGAAGTTGCTAAAAAATGTGTGTTGGATCAGTATTTGTTGTTTTTCAGACTTCATCATGTTTCACTAAGCCTTAGCACTGAGAGTTGTGGCGATCCTTTCCTTTTTTCCTTTAAATATCAACGCTCTCATCTGCACATAACAGAAAGAGCAGAACGACGTTTTGAGGAAGTTTCGCACAGGGGAGATAAATTTGCTCATTGCAACGACAGTGGCTGAAGAGGGTCTTGATATCAAGGAGAGCAACATCGTCATCCGATATGGCCTGGTGACCAATGAGATCGCCATGATTCAAGTAAGTGATCGACAATTTGATTTTTAATTATAGTGTGAACATTTTCTACAAATATTCCATTCATTATTAAAATGCATAGACAAACGTATTTTTTCCCTTAGTTTTCCTTAATCAATATCGTTCCAGTGCATCCGTATTTGTCGATAACTGTAAAACACTATTAAAAAGTTTCACATTTTCTTCAGTGACACAAAACAATGCCTCGGGGTAGAAACACAATCAAATCAAATGCAGCAGATTGTAATTAACAACTGAAAAGATTTATTTCTGCGGAAAATTCAAATGAAACTGCAAACAGATTCTTCTAACATTTCAATATAGACATGTTGTCTTAGGTGCTAGAATGCTGGATAAAATCAATGAATCAATTTATATTCACTAGCATGGTTTTTATTTTCTTATTGTTAGGCCAGAGGAAGAGGGAGAGCAGAAGATAGCAGTTACACCTTAGTGGAGGTTGCGGGTTTGGGAGTCTCTGAAAGGGAAAGCATCAATGAGTACCGTGAGAAAATGATGGGCAAAGCCATCCAGAAGGTTCAGAAGTTAAATCCAGACGAATATAACAAGAAGGTAAGGGCTGGCGTGAACAGCCTAACAAATATCATCTGGTCAGGCATTTTTCTTGATTGAGTTAATGAGTTACAGCAATGTAAAACTAAAAATTTGTTCTCTCGTGTTGCTAGAAAGAGGAATATCAGTTTCAGACTATCATGGAGCAAAAAGTTCAGTCCAAGAAAAAACTGAAAAAAGTGATGAAGAAGGAGGATCCGGGAAAAGTGAAGTTTGCATGTCGAAACTGCAGCAAACCAGCCTGCTCAGGGAAAGACATCCAAATCATCGCAAACATGCACCATGTCAATCTCACTGATGAATTTAGGTGGGTTTCCCCCTTTATTCACTGTAGAAACTGACGTGAAACTTCGATTGATTTTCTTTGTTAAAAATGTATAAAGGCCATTAATACAACTTCTGGCCTCATTTACAGGAAACTGTTCCTAGTTAGAAAAAATACTGCACCACAAGAGAGACTACTGGACTATGAAGCAAATGATGTAATTGCATGCAAAGGCTGTGGACATGTAAGTTCAGTCAGAGACATTTCTCCGTGCTTCAAGTCACAGTATCTCTTATTCAAACTAATTTAAACAAATTTAGACTAATTTAGATGATCGTACGCCAAAGTCCTCTTTTGTGTATTGCAAAACTGTTGCATTCTGTTGTCTTCTGTTGTGCTTTAAAACCAAAACATTGCATGAATTAGTCTTGATCACAGTTTGTCCATTTTAAGTGACACAAGCAACACTTTCTATATCACGTTTATATGCTCTAATCTGGAAAGGTAGATTGAGATGATCTTTTCTCCATGGCCAGACTTGGGGCTCCATGATGCTGCATCGAGGAATTGACTGCCCCTGTCTGCACATCAGACGCTTTGTGGTGAACTATGGCAACGAGCAGAACATGTATGACACGTGGGGTCAACTGCAAATTCGTTTTCCGCCATTCGACTACGCCAACCACGCAAACAGTTTCCTCGAGAATTCTGGCTCCGATGAGGACTAAACTGGTTTGGTTGGTGTGCCAAGTTACAAATATCGATTAAACAAATCTGCGGGAACTTTTTGGGGTGTTTTTTTTGAAGGGTGTGGAATTTCGCTTTTACTTTCAATATTATGAATCAACTGTCGCCTTAATCATGCCTTGCCCTTGCCTTGTCATCTGGTAAGTGTCAGGTTTAACAGCTTGTTCACGTTTACATGGCATGGGCAGCAGTTTGGTGCGTTTGTTACTGTTTCCTTGTTACTGCAAGTAATTACAATTTCAATGAGTTGTCACAGAAGAATGCTTAAGTTCTTTGAAATTAAGCAAAAATAACTTTTAATCTAATAATTGCACAATGATCAATTATGATGCTACATAAAAAATTAAACTGGTGTGTTATATGTGACTGTAGAGTACATATGCAATTAATTACTACTGCACATATATCTAGTTAACAATCGTCCTTGACACAAAGGACCTTAAACCAAACACAAAGCAACCTTGGGATGCCCCTTCACACTCTTCCTCTTCTCATCCCTTCTGTCTGAGGGCTGCTGTTCAGTCCCAGAGCACCTGGGACAGGAGACAGGCTCTCATTATCTCTGACTAGTGACTCATTAACCTCATCCTGACAGGATTTACATTGCTGCTTCAAAGGCCAAGGAAAAACCTCACCTGCAAAATCTGCAAAACACAGGCAATGAACACAGGCAATGAAAATCCCATTAAGGGCTCTGGTTTGGTGAACATAGTGGTATGCCCTAACGCAGGCACTGGTGAGCTGAGGCCCATGTTGTAATTGTCATGCTGTGAAATGGTGGAGCCAGCACAAACACAAATTCTAAAATGGTTGACTTTACCTAATAATCAAAATATAGGTGTGGTAACACCCAGTAAGACTAACCTATATTCTCCTCTTTAAGTAGGAAATCACTGCCTATTCTCATCACAGTTCAATATCCACTCAGTCACTGTAGCTTGTTGTTTATGCAAAATTGTGCAACGCAAAGTCAAAGCTATGTGCTTACGGTTAGTATAAAGAATGCATCCACACAACACGTGCCATGTTAAAACCCCCTTCAATCACCGAGATTGCCCTTACCAAGTGGTCATTGGAAGTCAATCCTAAATTAATTATGAAGTCACCACCATCACTGTAAAGACAACAGAGGATGCACTTGTGAGTTAATTCCATGCCCAGCTGTTCCAGCGAAATGTTTTTAACATTCAATGGTTATATGGGTCTTACAGGCAACTGAGAGAAAATCTGGGAAGTAATGAATGCCGGATCCATGTAGATTTTAGTGAAAATGACACCTGTAGATATTCACATGTAATTCACTCAGTCCATTCTAGTAGATCGCATCAACAGGCAACCCTGCATACTGGGGTACTGTACACAGCCGCAGAACACCCTCCCGTCACTTTCTGCTCCATCTCACCGTCCAGAAGACATGACCCTCCAGCTATTTTGGCCTACCTTTAGGGAGAAGTATCCACTTATAAACCTCCTCCATCTCTTCAGCAACGGTCCTGCTACCCAATACAAACAAAAAGGGAACTTCTTTTCTCCACTCCAAAGAGCTGCACAAGAAAGGCTTCAAATCCTTGGTTGGCATTTCTTTGAGGCCTGCCGTGGCATGGGTGCCCCCAAACTGAAGACAATAACTGAGAATTTATAATTCATGGAAAAGATATTCCTAATCCAGAAGCCATCTTCTACAAACTGAAGAGGTTAGGCTCATCAGATAAATTTTTCTCTGTTGGGGAGAATGAAGTTGAGTGAAAAGTGGAGAAAATGCTAGAAGCACTCAGTGAATGAGACAATGACGATGCAAGTGATCAGTATGTCTTCAGGCTGTATTAACTATATGGACATAACTTTGTGAAAACTTTTTAAAACAACTGGAGGCGCCTTGGGTTGGGTCGTGCATGTTATGAACTGATGGGGGCAATTCTGGGAGAAAAAAGCAATACAAGTGTCAAAAGAAAAGACTCCATAGCAACCAGAAGAAATATCAATTGATCAATCATTCTAATTTATTTTTATACAGCGCTTTTCACATGTTTCCATGTCACAAAGACGCTTTACATACAGAAAAATTCAGTATGTTCCAGGCCTGACCCCCCAAAAGCATGCCAGTGGCAACAGTGGCAAGGAAAAATTCCCTAGGCTGGCAGGAAAAAACCTTGAGAGGTACCCAGCTTAAAGGGGGAGCCCATCCTCCGCTGGCCGGCAGTAGGCTGAATTAAAGAATTTTATGTCCATAATGTGTGATGCCCTCCAGCAGAGGAGTTCCAAAACATCGTAATAGACTTACGCATTGGATAAGGGAGCAGAGTAAATTATGACACTGAGTCATTCCCAGGAGTCATACTGCAAAGTGAGGAAAACAGTGTGAAAGTGTTGATAATTATTCGTATTTAGGTTTAAGTAACATGTTTATTAACATTTCCAGCTGTGTCTAAAGGCCTACCAGCATCAACTGCCACCACCAATGCTGTGCTGACTGCTACTGTGGAGGACTAAGAGCTGCCGGGTGAGTATTTCACATGTGACAGCTATGTGAGAAGATAACAAACTTTAATGTTGAAAATATACTAATTACAAACTATTCAACGTGAACTGATTGTTTTGTGTTGCTTAACTTAAGACATGTGTCCTGAAATGGGACAGGTCAGGTCCTTGTGTGAGACTTGTGTGCATGCCTGTGAACTTCCACATCTAGGTTTTTGCCAGATTATTTTACATTACCTACACCTCGATCCACTCGATGGAGTTGGGGAACACTCACACACACACACACACACACACACACCCACACACACACACACACACACACACCTGCGATCTCCTCGATGGAGTTGGGGAATACACACACACCTGCAATCTCCTCGATGGAGTTGGGGAATACACACACACACACACACACACACACACCTGCGATCTCCTCGATGGAGTTGGGGAACACACACGCACGCAAACACACACACACACACACACACACACACGCACACCTGCGATCTCCTCGATGGAGTTGGGGAACACACACACACA
>JAOVYW010034279.1:166-12757 GCA_025775045.1 Hiodon tergisus
GGGGAGAGGGGTACCTGCACAATCTTGTCCTGGGTCAGGGTTAGGGGAGAGGGGTACCTGCACAATCTTGTCCTGGGTCAGGGTTAGGGGAGAGGGGTACCTGCACAATCTTGTCCTGGGGCCGAAGCCCTGATTTGGCAGCCGGCGAGTCTTCGTCCACCACTCGGATGTACTGGCCCGGTTTGGACTTCTCGCTGTGCAGATTGAAGCCGTAGCCAGTGGCTCCCTTCTTGATTTTGCAGAGACGAGGGCGCAGCTCCCTTTGGTCTTCCTGTAAGGAGAACGGAAAGCAGAAGAGAAGCGTCACAGTCACAACATCAGAAGTGCGAGTTATGCAGACAAGCAACGTGAGATACACGTCCTAAAAATACATACAAGACTACCCTTAAGACTAAACCACTAAACAAACGTGTTTCATCGCTCAGTTTGTCGTATAAAGGCCACTAGTTTAGCAGAGCCATACTGGGCTCGCAAACCAAAAAAAAAAACACCTCTCCCCGTCTCCTCTTCTGTTCATTGGGGCTGACCTGAACCGTGGTTGCTTGGCGTCTGCTGATCTCTGTCCTGCTCTTTATTTAGGAAACGGAATGATGAGCGGCAGGCGAGCAGGCAAGCTAGAAACCAACACCTCTCTTATGTTGAACCCTTCCAACCAGAGAATGTTTCCTCTGTTCTATCAGCACAGACAAAGGACACTGCAGAGCCAGCCTCCATCTCTCACTGCCGTTCTCCATGCAGGAAGAAAAAACTGCATGCTGCATAATCAACCGGGAAATGAAAATATTTCACATTTTTACAATATTTCCGAGAGGGACAATAGTTTTGTTTCTCCTTCATTCCCTGCCATTTTAGACTCATAAATGAGTTTTTATTTACAACCAATACAAAAAAAAACAAGAGCTGTACCTCCAATTCTTAAATGCAAAGGTCATCCAAAACACATATTTTATGCAGAGAATATATACAGAACAATTTAAAGTCTTTCGAAGCTGCCGTAAGAACTTTTAAACCTGTAAGTCTATTTAAAAAAAGAAAAAAAGACTAAACACACGTGTGCGAGGGTACAAATGTAAGCCATAGAGTGAATGCCTTACATGTATAGCCTGCATGGCTAAATATTACAAAACATTAAGATGATGTTCTTCAGCCCATTGTGACTTTGGGAGTTTGGGAGGGACAGAGTAAGGAGTCGAGCTGAAGGGAACGCTCAGCGCACCACATCTGATGCATGTGTTGTGATGCAACAGGAGTGGTGCCCGAGTGTGCCCTTTCACTGGGGCAGAGAAGCCGTATGATGGCAGCAGGTGCACACGAAAGCCCCAATTGCCCAAACTCGACAACGTCTACCCCCTGATTTATTCCAAGCCCTCTGAAGGCTGTGGTAAATTCTCACACACTCCTGTGAGACCAATTATAACTCTTAAGCTGAAGATATTATCCCATAGAATAGTGACAGCAACCTCCTTGAATGCATTCAATCCCCATTACTATAGGCCTGTGCGTAGAAACATGCTTGAAGTCAGGAGATTACCATTAAGGGGCATTGGAGTTGGCCTACTCAAACGAGGAGATCAAAAGACTGCCTAATGCATGCAAACCATGCAAACCCACCCCCCCCCCCACCCAGGAAGTCCAGGCCCTCCCACTCAGCTCTGCAATGCCAGCCACCATTCAAAGCAACCACGCACAAAACAGAGCAGCATTATTTACATTTGTTCATCACGACATAAAACCAGCAGGCATTCCACTGGAAGGACCCCAGGCGCAGCCGGCACACCGTGAGGACAACGGCACCAGAGAGCCGGCCGGGGCGGAATAGGGCCGCGGTAGAGTCCAACGTCACAACAACACAGCGGATTGGCTTAGACATGCTGTGCCCGGCGCTGATTCGCTGACATAGGTCCCAGTGAGTGTAATGAGCTTAATTTAACTCCTAAGAACAAAGCTGCTGGATGGGCAAGGCTGCCAAATTTGAAAGGGATCGGTTTTGATGTGCCCTCCATTGACACAAGCTCAGTCGGATTGCAGTCACTGTAAGGACTTAGGCCCTTGTTGGAAAACCGCATGTGACTAAACGGAGGCACCCTCAAAAGTGTCCCCTGGAAAGCAGCAGCACTCTAAACCGCAGGAAAGTATCACCTGTCACTCTGAAAGAGGAAGCAAGCCGCAGTGATAAAGTGGAGTTTGTTTAGCTTCGCCACGCCTACCGTTTAGCTGCCAATGAACCAAATTATTAACATTAGCGCTCTAACCAACGGCGATCGGGTATTAAATAATTATTATTACATTTACGAAGCCTACACAAGTTCCTGAAATAGTTCAAATAGCCTAGAATTGAAAAAAATATATACTTTAAATTACATTTTTAAATGTTCAAATCAAGTAGTGTGGTACAATCAATTCAAAGCAAACACAGAATATATCCGGCTT
Source organism: Hiodon tergisus (assembly GCA_025775045.1). Classification (NCBI taxonomy): domain Eukaryota; kingdom Metazoa; phylum Chordata; class Actinopteri; order Hiodontiformes; family Hiodontidae; genus Hiodon; species Hiodon tergisus. The sequence continues at coordinate 2,597 of JAOVYW010034279.1, forward strand.
TTTAAAGAAAAAGAATACTAACCGGAAAAAACTAAAACTGAAAAGCGAGAGCTTAGAAGACAGAGTCGCGGACGTTAAAATTTGAATCCACACAGGGATGCCGTTTCACCTGCCGCCGCTCTTCAACAGGTAACGTTTTACTGTTAATGTACGCCCTTCCTTCGTTAATGAACCTAACTATCTAGGAGCCCACCACCGCATGTGAAGAATATTTCTGTTGATTCAAACAAAGTTCTTCCAGTTTGCCCCAACCCTGCCCAAACTCCACCACGCCACGTAAATATTCGTCGGTAAGAAACTGGAAGCAAATACCATTGGTGTAGATGTTTCTCCAGCCCGATCACCAAGCATAGGTATCACAATCTCCAAGGCTGAGGTGAAACCGAGCTCGGCGTACATAAACGGCTTCTCCACCTCCTTTCGCGGTGTGGATCGGCTCTTTGGATTTACCGCTGTTAACAGCAGAGCGTGGTTAAGCAGAATAAATCCTTGCCACCCTTCACAATCTTTTTAGAGGAACTGCTCAATAAATGTAGGACTACTCCCAATTCGTAAATAAGGGGGGAAAACAGGAAGTGTATTTCACCATTCTTTCTGTACTGATGTTTACCGCCAATGGTTTTAAGACCGAATCTATTATTTAACCATTTATTTTACAGTACCCGATTTAATAGAGTTGGTCATTATAATTATAATTGTTATTTTTTATATCCAGACTCTCCAAAACCATGATAGACCTACAATGTGAAAGTATTATCCAAATTGATTAAACAGCAGTGCAACTCTGGCGTGCAAGGACTAGGGCATGGAAGAATAAATTATAACTAAATAAAACTAAACTTCATCTACATGAACCAACGCCACTATAGCCAGCATTGTGCCGGGGGACCGTATGGCGGCGTTGAGTTTAATCTCGCCAACCTCCCAGGAATATAAAAATGAGAGGTATGGCGAATCCAGGACGTAAAGACTGGCCGCTGGTGTTATTGTGGTGTACCTAGAGCCCCTTTCACTGAATTCTTGTCTTATACAGTCCATTCTAGGTTTTAACTCATTTAGCAGACGCTCTTATCCTGAGCAACGCACAAAAGCGGTTAATGTACCCCGTACTTTAGGAGTTAATGTGCAATAAGGAACTGAGCTACCTTGCCCTAATAACGACTACTGTGAGAACAGTATCCTTCACCATTTAGCTCCACGACTAGTCCCCAGTTCAATTAACAGCTGACGTACACCTCATACCTCAAGACCATGACCATGCTGGGCTCGAGGACTGGACTGAACTGAACTGGACTGGGTCCCCCCATGCAAAAGCCCATCGGGAGGTAAAGGTGCTTTCTGAAGCCAATGTATTTCCCTACTTTCCCCTGTCCTCCACCTTATTAGGGACGGGGGGAAAGGGGAAGTCTGATCAAAGTGGACAGGGGTCTTTTTTAAGGTCTGGTTAAGTGACATTTTACTGCCTGCAATTATAAACATTCCACCAGAGAAGCATCATGTACTTTCCTGACCTACTGTATTTTTGTTTTATCTGAAGATCATTAACAAAGAACCGTGACGGGCCCAGATGTAACACAGCTGCCTTTATGATTGCAACCAAGCCGAGAGGTGCTACTCCTTCACATATTAACCAATCGATTGGCGTCTTCAAGGCCATGCCCTGGAGCCAGATCAGGACGGCCTGTCTTAGCCAGCAGATGAGGAAGCTCCTTTACGGGCCACGCAGCACCGAAACAACCGCAGAAGGCCTCACATCAGGCGGTTCCATTGGACGGCCTGAGTACCCAGCGTTCGACTGGAAGCCCACAGATGCCCTGTGCTGGGGGCCCACTAACACTAACCCCACCGCTAACTTTCATTTATAGCTAACTTTCATTTATAGAGCACCTTTCTGAAATACAACGACGCCGTACATAAAAGGATCAAATTTTGAGCAATGGAAGAGGAGCGCAGAGAAGGTCATCCTGACACATCCCGAGACCCTGTGAGCCAAACTGTGTGAAGGTCGTGCATCACCCGCCCCCCCCCCCCCCAGGTCCATTAAAGTTCTGAGTAAGGATGCCCGCCACAAGCAGGAGGGAACCGCGCCTTTGAAAGCCTGTGAGTAACGCTGAACAGGGCTCTCCCACGGCTGGTCGGGAATCAATCCGACAGGCGTTTCGCTCGGTCACAAAGGCCGCCATTGTTTGTCTGCGCCGTACCAGGAGCCTCCTGGAACCAGGAGCCCCAACAATGCCGGGTTAGAGACGGCTTTGTTTTAGGTTTTTTTTTTGGAGTGGGGAGTGGGGAAGGCAAAAAAAGGTACCTGGGATATAGGACACCATGTCTCACACTGAACTGAATCTCTGCTTTGTGCGACTAAGAACATTCCGAATTGGGTGCCCAGAAAATGCTTTTGAATTTCTCCGACTTGCACTCATAAAAGATTTATGACCTACTGTAAGTTACAGACTAGATCAAATTAGTAGCAGTACTCCTAATCAATGCCAAAATAAGGACATTCACTTACAAATTTCAGCTAACTTACTAATTATTAGCAGCAATGGCTTATGGCAGCATCTGCATGTGGAGACATCAATCGAACCTACTCATTTACAAATAAAACTTATTTTAGCTATATTCAGCAATAAAAGAAACCTCACAAATATTTATTTAATGTATTTAAATGTCCCTCGAGTTTGAAAGCCACCTAGCACATGATTACACTCTCTGGCCGTAACGCATCATTAAGCTGGTCCTTGAAGCCTACCCGTTCAGCGCAATTAGTCTTTGGTTGACCGAAGAGGATGTACAGACAGAAAATTGGAGTGATATTTATTTAGGTTTTCTCTGTAGTTCAGACCGATTCGCTGTAGGCCAGTGCCACTGGCTCACTGAATCTTTCACGGGGGGCCTTTTCAGTTGGTAACCGATGGAGGATTTCACACGAAAGGAAGATGTTCCGCTTAACTCTGTGACAAATGGTCTCTAACCCCAACAGTGCTTTTCCTTTGCATCTTCCTGATAGACCATATGATGCGTTATGATCAGGGCTCACATAATCTGAGCAACCCTTTAATTGGCTTTAATCAATTTGCAGTGAATTGAAGTTTGAAATAAAACGTGAAAAGTGAAAGTTCATTACTAATTCTCCCGTGGTTATAGGTTATTGTGACAAGTGGTGGGCAGTATTGTTAAGCCTATTAGGCTCAGACAGGAAGGCTTTAAAGGGTTGATACTGGCGAAAAGCACAGCAAATTCTCTCCGTTTTTCCTCCTAAACTGTGCAGGAGAGACTGATTTCGCAGCTAAGCCTCTCACTAGCTATTTAGCTCACCCAAACCCATGTTCCGACATATTATACAATAACACAATCTGCTTTGGCTGAACAAAAATGGAACACGCGTCTCCCGTCTCCCGACTGCCACTGACTGCTGTATTGTTACTATTGTTCACCTCAGCAGTCATTTTCACCTTTAGTCATGCACTGACCAGTAAACCTACGTCACGGATAATAATGAAACTGAAAGAGTTGTTTAGGAACTGCTGTAATAAACTGATGGCCTGTGGTCGGTGTAACATCTTTACGAATAAAGTGTCTCGTTTTCTGCGCACACGCGCATGTGGAATATCAAAACGGGAAGTAGATACAGTACAGTAGGAAAATGTATCGCGATACATAGCCATATCGGGATATTGGCACTGCCCTTTAACTGACGCCATTGGTATCGGCCATTCAGGCAAATCGAAGCACCAAAACAACACTGACACCGCTGGGATCTGACCCCCCAACCTACAGGAACACAACCGGCATGTCACCTGCTGCCAAACTGAACATCGCCTCGCTGAGTGAACAATGCCGTCCCTCTACATTAAAGGGGGGTAAAACCTATTTACAAAACCTGACCCGTGTGCAAACAGAAGAGGCTCTCTGAACCATTCAAACCTTAATGGAAGGTAAAAAGCAAGGGGGGGGGAATCCGCCAGCTGGCGTTAACGATACCCGTTAGGCCGGTGCTGAATCACAATGAACACTTTCAGTGGGTGGAGGGTTGGATCTGAGAAGCTCGTGAGCAAATCGACCAAAAATTCAAAAGGAATTTAAACACGCCACGCCCGACATGCAACAGCTCCACACAATCGAGACAAGACACACCGAAATTGTTGCCAACGAACTGCATTAGCACGGGGCTCCCCCCGAATGGCCACACACACCATTGGCTAACGCAGTGGACTACTGTGTCCTGTGTCCTAGCCAATGGGCACATCCATCACTAAAACGCCCCGCTGTGTTTACTGAACCAATGCAGAGAATTAACACACGGTCTCCGACCTTTTTCTCATGTACAGTGCATGCGTGGCAGCCAAGCAGAATGCTCAGTTTAAGCCTTCGATTGCACAAGAGCCAAATTAACTAAGTTATAAAACAGGCGGCCTAAAGCAGAGCAAGTAGCTTAGTAAAAGGACAGTGTAAACCAACCCTTGATCTGGGATCAGTTAGGAAGAAATGTCGCTCGAGGAGGGGAAAGGTGACCGTTATCAGTGACTAAAATCGTCTTCTTTGCCGAATTGGCACTTTTCAGCATCTTTCTAGTTTCTCCGGAGGTAAATGCAGACACCAGCTTGGATGACATCAAACAAATGTTAAAGAACGTCGTTGGGTGTAGCCTGCCGTTTATGGCACCCTAAACGTTAGCTGTCCTCTATCCTATCCACCTAGGTGTGGCAGTTTTCAGCAGGACTGAGGGCAGAGATAATGGTGCGGCAAAATGAACCGTTATCAGAGTCTCTTATTGCCCGGTGACCTTGAAAGACGGATCTAGCTCCTTAATTAGCAGTAAAAACCAACACCTGCAGTGTAACTCCCCTCTGCCATCGTGGAATGCAATGTACAGGTCAACCTTCCCACAGAGCTGAGTCACATGCTACTACAGGCCTGTCCGTGCAGACCTGAGGGATGGACTTTGCCTCTTCCCAAGGTAACACCCCCACAAGTAAAACCTAACCTGGATGTACACCCTAAGGATGTGATGTGCACACAGTTTTTAATAAACTGACGCACGGAGATTCGCGGATACTTCTTAAATTGCTGCCACGTAATGCAATAAATAGACCAAACTGTCCACAGTGGCACAAGACCCAAATCTACGGGCGCCTCCAATGACCCTGCACATGTGGTCTGTTGGTGTTAAACGTTCAGGGCAGAACCATTAGAGAGAAGATCCACATTGCCCAGCCCCACAAAACTGTAACCTTAAGAGCCATAAAAACACAAACGCTTTGACGCCATAACTCAAAGGTTAACGTTGGTTTGTAGCGCACGAGAGAGACAATGTGTTTGCTGTCTTTTTAATGGAGCAGTTGTTTCCTTGGATGGTGGAATATAGATCCATTTTGACTACACATTGGTTTACAGACTAAATAATTATTTTATTTACTGTCAGAAATGCATTGGTGAATGAACAAAACAAAAATGTTAACATTTACAACAAAGTTTTTAACAGACACTAAACAGAAAGAAGGAACTATTCTGACGTTGAAACACCCTCCGGATTACTAAATTGTTACGACAAAGGCGGAGGTTGGTTGTGATGGCATCCAGGGCTTGGTGCAGCCTAAAAGGTCACCTAAAGGTCACAATAAATAAATAAATACAAAACCAGATAAAAAGGCGGCCTCCCGCCTCTTTTAGGGGAGTCTAAGGATTGCTGAGGGAAATCGGGGCACCGTATCGCCAGGCTGACGAATGAGCGGAGGTCTACACAGGCCAGCGGTCCCTGCGGGACGTTTACTTTGCGCCACCCTTCCTTCCCCTCGGACGTTCAGGTCCAGCCTCCTATGTCCCGTATGTCAGGCCATACGTATAATGTAAAATGTGACAAATCAAAACCTTTTGACCTGTTAGCCAATGAAACGCACAAAGACAGCCAAGGAACTAGTCCAGGGTTGTAATGTTTGATCGGACTGTGGAATTTGGAGCCCAGGTAAATATTTGCCCAGCTCTGAGCGGTAACCTCGTAAGCTGAGGTACCAGTTCATCGGTCCTCCACTTCTGTATAAACCAGCAGCTATAAAAAGGTGAAAACTATGAGAATAGTCATCGTTTTATAACAAGGGCTTAATCCCCGGCCAATCGTTCGCCAATGTATACAGATCTAGAATCCCCAGGCATAAATAATCAATCTAGAAATGACAAAATTTGTATTCTGAAAAGTTCTTCTACATGATTCGATGAAAAAAAATTCAAGACAGGCAAATGCATATTCCGTTAACCCCCCCCCCCACCCCCAATAATGCAACGCGCGTCTAAAAGCCGATCTAAAAATGCTGGATTGGAAAAGCGTTTTGGTTAATTGTCCATCTAAAAATAAGAACCGTTAATCCACGCTGTTCCGGCCACGGAAGCGATTTTCTTTGTTTGGCGGGGTTAAAAAAGAAAACACAAGGCTTGATTTGCTCGATGTAAACTACCAAAGGCTCGTCGTGCAGACCTCAGGCTGGCATCCAGACTGAGACGCTGGAAGGGAACATCTGCTGAAGAGACAGAGCAGAGTGTGGCCGACCGCAGGCTGAATGCGGCTTCTGTCAAGCCAAACAAAACAATCTCTGATATAGACTAACCTCTCCCATCCTCCGCACAGCTTCAGAGCAACGCTGGTTTGCATGAGGGAGAGCCGTCTCCCACCACATTACATGGCCATGTTCGGTTGATGCTGGATGTTTCATGCCAAATACAGGCCCTACATATCACCTGAATGGTAAACTGTGCATTCTGCGTCAGATTCTCTGTGCTTAATCATTAGCTACAATTTAAATCTAATAAATTAGCGAGGACATTGGTAGAGATCATGCATTCTGAAACAAACAGAACCACTTCCTGTGGCCGTTTCTGCACAAAATGGGCTGAGGCAAGCTCAAACTGTTGATGATATCGCAAGAGCCCACCCGTTTAGCAAAGAAAACAACAACATTCTTCTCAAAAAAAAACCTGTCGGGTTCCCCGCGGCGATGGGCGTCTCAGTGCCACCCCTTTAATTAGCAGGGTTGTCGCTTCGAAACAAAAAGGCCAGCATTGCACATCTCGGCACGCTGCGTTAATCTCACCGAGATGCCCTGCATCTGTCTGAGTATGCTGGCCCGTGAGGAAGACACAGACAATGTCCTAACCGACTGCTGAAATGACAGCTCCAAGATAATCCAACTGGGAACGGTTTAATGTGCTTTTTTTAAAAGAAAAGAGAGCATGGTGGTAACTTCATGGTTCACTCTTAAATTTGTGCAAGTTTAATAAGGAGCAAAATAAAATTAAAAGCTAGCATAAACTTTAACGGTTAAAATACGTTTATGACAGGTATAACATTTACCCAGTCGGTAATCATTACCCAATCATTTTTACTACCAAATCCTTAAACTTAGATTTATCAAAAGGAAACAACTGTAAATGTAATGTGGGCCATTAAATTTAACGCAAATATATTAACGATAGTTATAAAGAAAGGAAAACCTGTAGTCAGCCTTTAAAGTTACACCAACAGTTACAGGGTGGTAATAATCTACATGAACCGTTTTTGAAAGTGTTCAGAAACATGTGCATGGCTGCTGTTCCTACCCAGTGCAGTCTCTATGGACATAGGCTCTAACGTTGGGTAAACATACACTTTGGAGGTTGAGATAAAGCTGCACTTTGGCTGACGAACGCAATCGCCTCAGGGGTTAATCAGTAAAACGGGACCATAAAAGTGTAACCCATAGTGTTCATAAAAAAGTAAGGAGACACCTTGCAAGACACTGGGGGGGGGGGTTTAATACACTAACCTGGACTAGCATCAGAAGGGAAAGTGTGCGTGTACATCTAAACAGAGAACGTACAAATCGATGTAAAAAAACTGATTTATGCAAGTAATATTACTTCCGGGGATACCAAACTCCTATATTAATGACACAATACGTGATTGTGACCCGAGAGGTTTACTGGATGTTGCACCCTTGAGGCGGGGACTTAATCACAAGTGATTCAGTAAATGAAGAGGGTTTGCCGAGATGGGATACCCCCCGGCCCGAGCGGTTCCCACGCTCCACGCGTCCGCAAACGGAACGGATCGCTCTCTCGACATCGATGCGGACGGGCTCCGCGATCCCGTGGGCTCAACATCGGCGACGCACAATCGGTCCCTGGAGAGTCCCCTCATCAGTTCTGTCGAGCTGATAAGCCAACTGACACGCTCACTCAGGATTTACACGCGAAGAGCAGATACCGGTGGCGTAAGCTTTGAGAAACGTCTGCACGGCTGAGCGAATTATTTCATGTTATATAACTTCAATACAGGCCGCGGAAGGAGGGCACGGCCGCAGCATGAACAACGTTCCGGCCACGGCAACACCGGCCCATGTCTCCATTAGGAACACCAGCTCCTCTGAACAATAAAGCAACTATGTCCGGCAGCCCGACACACCAAATGAGATTTTGCTTTAGAGAAAGCCCTCTGAAACAAAAAGTCCATTGAGCCGATGTAAAAAAAAAAAAGTCCACAAGTGAACCCTTAGTCCATTTCATAACTGCTCAGCATTAATGCTTAATGGGGCCGGCTCTTACTCAGCCGCCAACAGCATCACAGGTGTTCCATCAGCGGTTTAAACACTGGAGAAAAAATGATAGTTTAGACGTATGTTTAACCCTCTGAAGTGCTGGGGCTCTATGACTAGGATTTCATTGTTGTAACAGCTGGTTTCACGAGATCTTCAGGATTATTATCTATCCCTAAAACACACAGGAGAAACAATAGCTCTTGCCTGGTAAATCTCTCTCTCTCTCTCTCTCTCTCTCCCCCCTTCTCTTTCCTTCTCTTTCCTTCTCTTTCCTTCTCTTTCCTTCTCTTCCAAAACTGCACAAACGGGCAAGCCTCCAATCGGTGCATGCCGAAAGCAATGCAAATCAAAAGACTTTCATTCTGGCAGGTTTTACTTTTTCACAATGCGAAAGTTTACACTATGGGATTATGAGCATTATAGGATAGCATTCAAACAAAGCCTGTTTCGAGTCCCCAGTGCAGAGCTAGTTCTGCCTGCATGTCAACTCTGTTCAGTCACCTGTCCCTATATTTGCTTATCTGCATATCTGTGCATGCTTTAGCTGCTTGGTGCATTTGGGTGCGTCTCTAACTTGCGCTATCTTTGTCCATCCCTAGTCCTGAAAATCTGTCAGAACCTATCCTCCTTTTATCTGGCTTTGGAGAATGCATATCATCCAAAAGGTGTGAAAGGCCATGTTCCTAGATCAGTGCAACTAATTTTACATTTCAAAAAAGTATCTATATTTATATTTTAAAGTGCACCGCAGCACTCTGTCACTCAAAGTTAGTAGGTGGCAACTAGCGACCAATTGGACAATCCATTTCTGTTTTCTATATTACTTCTGCTGTAGGTTTGGCACGGTAAATTTCTTCACCCAGACATGTTATACTATGTCAGTAATATCAATGATGATGGGCAGTTGATTCACTTTTTTCTTCAGTTTAGCTGGACACCAAATAATTTATTTCCAGTTTATTTCTCGTCAATTCCTTATGAAAACATGGTTAAAAGCAAATCCACATCAAATATTACCGAGGACTTGTGTCAGTAAAAGTTTTGATCGCCATTGCTAACATACACTAAGGCCGGGGCTAGTAATTGACGTCGCACCATGTGTGAAATTCCTGCTGTCCGCCCAATCAATTGAATGATTTGTAAATGAAATAGTACACACATGTTAAAACATGTTACTATTATAGGTATTGAAAAACACTAAATTAACACTATCTCAAAGTTAATCATTCGAATAAAAAAATAAAAATACATACATAATTTATTAATATGACTAATTTGCTAGCCACCGCTATTTGTGTGTTAGAGTGACGCGATGAAATGCACCTTCGAGTCCGTCAAGAGCTGGAGGAGACAGAAGAACGACATGTCGATGCATCCGTTGTTAACGACTGAAACTACCACGTATGGAGGTTCCTTCACTGGTTTTTACTTAGGATTGGGACTCTTCATGTGTCGATCATTAATATATTTTAACATAAACACAGACACATGTATGTATCTTCTCTTTAATTTTAATTGTTTGTGTGTGTGTGTGTGTGTGTGTGTGTGTGTGTGTGTGTGTGTGTGTGTATATATATATATATATATACACACTTGT